>VDFB02012164.1:0-27208 GCA_007258455.2 Sequoia sempervirens
GGATTAATTTCACATACAAAGTAGTTAAGTTAGGGTTTGGGTTGATAGATGTCTAAGTCAAAAAGTGTTTGTATATTCAAAATTTTTGCAAAGTTTGGTGAAATGAAGGATGAGTTTTGATGAAGAGGTGGATGAAATGTTTGACCCAATGTTGACTTTAGAGTGAACCTTTGTTTTCCAAGACCAAGGTGACGATAAAGATGTTATGCCTCTAAATTTTTCAAATCCTAAAGACTCAATGATCAAGAAGTTATTATGAAATGTGTAGATCTGGTTTGTTCATTAAATAGCGTAGGAAACATCACCTTAGTGATTTATCTCAGTTTCGGTAATTTCTTAGGATACATCTCCAAACATACTTTGCACTAGATGTCTAAGTTTGAAATTACATGTAAACCTTCTCTTATGGATTTTGATTTTGCATGAGATCATTTAAGACAAGCCTAAGTTTGTGAAAAAGACCAATGCCTCTAAATGAGGGATTCATATTGAGCATACATGTCAGGATAATTCATTGAAACACATCTATAAAAATTCCTTAACCAATCAGTTCTTGTTGTAGTAAAGAGCCACAAGGTGTTGTTTGATATCTTTTGGACTATATGATGCCTAAGTTTGAAGTGATGACATGTAGACCTTCTCTTGGGGATTTTGATTTTACGAGAGATCATTTAAAGAAGTCCAAGATTATGGAAAAGAGGATATTTAGTCCCATGCAAGAGGTGTTAATATGGGCCTTCCAACCACAATATCGACTTGTTCCTCTTGTTCATCTAAGATGTATGCACCGTTTCTCCACTGGATGAGTGTTTCTTTTGTTTAAAAAATGAAGCTTCTCAAACATTTCTTATCCCTCAATTAGTTCAAAGTTTGGTTGAGTGATAGTTGGCATGAGGTAACTTGGTTGTTCAATCAGAGTGATCAGACGCCAAATGGTCATGTGGGGTTCAATTTGTCAATTTATCTTGCTTAAATGGGTTTCTTTTTACCACAAACACTTGTATTTCTTAAGTTCAAACTAAATGTCTATTTCAAAAACATCATAAATTTCATAAAATCCATTTTGTGAAAAGGATGAAGTTAAGGGCATAGCTACCTAGGTTAACTTTGGGAAGTATGGATTGAGATATAAACCAAAATATTTAGAAGTCTCTAAGAAAAAATCCTTAGGACAAGAATCAATATCAAGGCATAGTTACCTAGGTTAACTATGGGAAGTATGGATTGAGATATAAACCAAAATATTTAGAAGTCTCTAAGAATAAATCCTTAGGACAAGCATCAATATCAAGGCTTTTTTCAAAGGGTATCCATACTTAGACCAAAAGGTTTAAAATTTGAAAAGACTTGTTGATGTTTGTTTGCAATTTTTTTGGAACAAGCAAATGTTAAACTGACTCATAAGCATGAAAAATCCTAGATAGGTGTGTATTTCTTAGTAGGTTTACCATCATCCCCTAAGAGATGATTAATTTGTGAAGATGAAATGGATAAATAGGCTATGTCAAGGAAATGTAACTTCTTGACATGCCAAGCAAAGGAGTGCCTTCCCCATTTGCTTTATTGCCTTAATAAAAAACTAGACATGGTAAGTAACTTCTTCAAGTGGCGCTACTCCAATGCACTACTTCAAAATACACTTCAGGGGAAATTACAATCCACTAATAACAAGATTCATAATTCAGACTTTCAGGATGAACTAGTGCTATACATGTGATGAATTCACTCATTTAAGAGGACTCCCAACCCTTAGAAACATCTAAGGAACCTTTTGAATTATCACACGGATACTAGAGGAGATGATTGTCAGTATAGCGTAACTACACTATCTAGTCGATGACTTTCTTCATGCAAAGTATTTATATCATGTACCATCACTTGGGTCATTCCCTCTCACAAGTTGGGAGGTAGGCCCTCTAAAGGTAACACATGTTTGAAGTGTAATATGCTTTTCATCACCCAAGATTGCTAATAGGCACAAGGGGAGAGGATAAGCACTTCCAATAATAAAAGGTATACTTGTGTGTTTCTCTTCACTCAAGATTGCACAAAGCATAAGGGGATTGGATATGCACAACAAGCATACTTAAGCAAGTCAAACACATGTTCACTTTAATCCATCATAGCAAAATGAGTTCATTTTAAACACCAATTTGAAGTGTGAAATTTGTGTTGTTCAATTTTAATCCAATCAAGCAAAATGATGTGAGGGTTCAGTTTTAACCAATTTGAACATTCATTTTAAAGCCCAAAAAGAAATTTAGTTTGGTCCTAAAATGTGAAAAAAAAGCATCATAAATGGGTTATAATTGCCCCAAAAGTGTTGAAACACTTGTTACAATTATAAGATTTAAAAAATGATATGCTCCTTCACTTTGAATGTTATCGTCCAAACCTACAAAATAAGTTAGCCTAAAAAACCAAAACGAGATATCAGTGGCATGTTAGCAATCAAATAAAGTAAAAAGTTAAAGTAGATGTCAAAATTTAGGTTCAGTTTCTATTTACCAGTAAATCACGATGCTAAAATCAATTGTGTCGCTGAATTTCATCAATAGCGTCACATATAGCAAGTGCGTCGCTATAACAAAAAATTGATGGCATTGCTCTGCAGAAAATAGTGATGTCAAATGCGTCACTAAATAAAAAGATAAAGCACAATGAAAAATAAAATTAGCATTGCTATTTAATATGCGGTGATAAAATTTAATGTGTTCACTAAATTAATTATGCATTGCTAAAATAAAAATTCAAGTGCATCGTTGTATAGCAATGCATCATCAAATGCGTCAGTAAATAATCAATAGCATCCTTGTACCTGAAAACACAAGTAAAACAGAGTTTTAACAAGAAATTTATCAGATTAGTGAGTTCATGCCCTCCTTCTAGCGCCAAAATGTGATCGACAACTTATTATGGGCTAACTTTACTTGATCCATGAGGATTCGAAGTATATTCAAGCCACTAAATATTAGTCCAATAAGATCATCCAAAATAAACTAAAATAAACTAAGAATTCATTCAAACTAACATATTAAATCAGGAAAGCTTCAAAAATGTCTATTCTAATCTATCAAAACTTATAATATTGGGGTCCAGTGGTGTCACATTGATGTGGAATGGCTACCCTTTCCCAATCCCATGGATAAATGAGTCTATTTCAATCGATTATATTGAAGAGAATTGATGAAACCGTTGATAGATGTGTATGAAAACATGATTTAAAGCTAAATTAACATGATGCAAACAATTTTAACATGATCTATGCTAAGATGATTGATATGGGTATATGCAAAGCTAATCTAAATGGAGTTTAAGCTAAAAAGATTAAAACCCTAATAATCAAATATGCTAAATGGATGCATCTAAGTTACCATGGAAAAAATTAATGGAAGCTAAGCTAATGATGCAAGTAAATTAATCTAAAAGGATGCTAAATAAGTGCTAAATATGAGTGCAAGTGAAAGTGATTTTAACAACACAATTTTTCTCTTAAAAGATGGATCCATTTGTCTCTAAATAGCGACCTATTTATAGGATGACAAATGAGAAATAAAGGGTTAAGATTAAAAAGGTTAATCGATGGTCAAAATGGAAGGAAAATGGAGGCATGGATCATGGATTCTCATTAATGGATGAGAATCAATGATCATATGGATCAAGGAAAGAATCAAAGGTTCATATTCTTCCAAACAAACACACTTTCAAAACTTGCACAAGAAGCTTTGTTGAAAGTTTGTTGCAAAAAAGGAATATTCCCCTTTTCAAATGAGTCAAGAAAGAAACTATTCTTTGGAATATTCTCATGGGTGAGAAAAATTAGATATTGGACAAATTAAAACAAATTTTTAATGTGTAAAATGGGAAGGAATATTCCATGGGAATATTCATTTTGGAGGAATGTGCAAAGGAGGAATATTCCCTTGCAAGTGGGGAAAATTTTAGATTTATTAGTAATTTGATAATTAAATAAAGTTTCAACTATGCAAATTAGGGGAATTAGACAATATTCATTAAATAAAATGATTTAATGAAAAGGGGAAAGTGATGTGATATTTAATTAAATAACTTAGGGTTGTTTAATTAAATAAGAGGACTTAGGGATTTTAAATTAAATAACTTGATGTATTTAATGTAATGAGACAAAATGTTAGCATGAAAGTGGGTGAATTAACCTAATTAGGTCAATTAGGTTAATGGATGAAAATGATGCAATTAATTAAATAGCTAGGAAAATTTAATCAATTAAGTGAAAAGAGGATGAGTTTTAAGATGAAATGATGTTAGTATATCTGATTCAAGTGTATGATATCATTTAGGACATTTTAAAGTGTCTACAGTATAAAATTGGGAGGCATCTTTCCAAAAGAACTTGAGATTATTTTCAAGTGTGAACTTGGTAGCTTTAACTTCATACAGAAGTACTACATCTTTTTTTTTTCCAAATTCAAGTATCTTCTAACTATGTGTTAGGAATTATATGCAAAAAATATCAATTGAATGAAAATAAAGATTAAACAAAGGAATGAAAAACACTGAAATAATAAAAATGAGAGACAATATTTAGCGTGGTTCACCCAAACTTGGGCTACATCCACCAATAGAGAGTCCAATATTATTATCTAGTAAATCGAACCGATTACAATCAGTGATCCTTGCAACTCAATACCACTGTAAATGCTACAATACAATAATCAATGGAAACCCTAATCCTTAGCCTTTTATCAAGACTTATGTTGGTTACAAAAATAGGGTTTTTTATGTCGACCAATAGAAAAATAACACCCGGTACCTTTATAAAATAATAAAAAAATGTGACCCCACAAGGGGCGCTGCCCCTTGACCCTATCTTGGGGGCATTGTCCCCAAACCCTCATTAAATAATTTTGGGGGAAATTGTGCCAATAAAAGTGGGGAAAATTTAACCTTTGAGTCTGGTTAGGCTCCATATACCAACAATCTCCCACTTGGAGACTAATCAGAATCCACCCCATATCATCTCCCACTTGGAGACTGATCATAACACCACTAACCCTGTAGCTCCCACTAGAAATAAGCACCCTAGACCCTTCTATTCTGATTTGATTGGTTTAAATTTTAAAGACCAATAGAAGCTGAAGAGGAGGTTAGCTTCTCCCTTGGCACTGTCTTTGTAAACATATCCGTTGGATTGTCATCTGTATGTATATTTTTCAACCTTAACTGTCCTTCATCCAGCATCAATTGAATGAAGTGATACCTCAACTGTATGTGTTTGGTCTTTGAATGCAAGGCAAAATTCTTTGCAAGATGTATGGCACTCTGGCTATCTATAAACAAATAACTGTTGGCTTGTTGTTTTTCTAATTCTTCCATGAAATATTGTAGTCATATCATCTCCTTGCTTGCCTCTGTTGCAGCTACATACTCTGCCTCCGTGGTGGATAAAGCAACCACCTTTTGCAACTATGAGATCCAGCTTACTATTGTTTCACCTACAGTAAAGACATAACCTATAGTACTTCACCTGGTATCAATATCCCCTACCAAATCTGAGTCTACATAACCTACTAAATTAGTATTAGAGCCTCCAAAACATAAAAAATTATTGGATGTACCTCTCAAATACTTGAGAACCCATTTTATTGCATTCTAATGCTCCAATACAGGATTACTCATATACCTGCTTACAACTCTGACAACATGTGCAATATCTGGTCTCGTGCATACCATGGCATCCATAAACTTCCTACAACTAAAGCATATGGTACCTTGGACATTTTATCTTCCTCTTTTTGTGTCTTTGGACACATCTCCTTAGTCAATTTTAAATGACTAGGAAAAGATGTGCTGACAGCTTTTGCATTCTCCATGTGGAATTTCTGCAACACCTTTTTAACATAACCCACCTGAGATAGAGCCAATTTTTTGTTCTTCCTATCTCTGCAAATTCTCATACCAAGGATTTTTTTTGCTGCCCCCAAATCCTTCATAGCAAATGATTTTGCTAACTGTTGTTTTAACTCACTTATGTGATCCATGTTAGACCCTGCTACAAGCATGCCATCAACATATAAACATAAAATAATGTAGTTGTCATTATCAAACCTCTTAAAATAATCACAATGATCAGAATTACACTTGTTGTAACTTTGCTTAGCCATAAAACTATCAAATTTCAAGTACCATTGTCGAGGTTCTTGTTTCAAGCCATATAAACTCTTCTTCAATCTGCACACCAATTTCTCCTTACCATTGATCACAAATCCTTGGGGCTACTCCATATATATCTCCTCCTCCAAAACACCATGAAGAAAGGTGGTTTTCACATCTAGTTGTTCCAAATGCAAATCTTCAATAGCCACAATACTTAAAACAATATGAATAGAAGTCATCTTAACCATTGGAAAAAAAATCTCAACAAAATCAATGCCCTTTTTCTTGCAAATCCTTTTACAACTAACCTAGCTTTAAATCTGTTCTTACCTCCATCTTCATCTTTCAACCTATAAACCCATTTGTTTGGTAAATCCTTTTTACCTATAGGAAACTTACATAATTCCCAAGTCTAATTTTTCAACGAGGAGTTCATTTCTTCTTCCATTGCATGCTCCCACTGAACCTTTGTATCCACCTGCATACCCTCATCATACCCTTCAAGTTCACTAGCATCTATTAATAAAATAGAATACAAAGAGGGAGGAAATCTTTCTGGAGGTCTACTTATCCTTGAAGATCGTCTAAAATTCACTGGAGTTTGTGGTATTTGTTGTTGTTGTTGTTGCAAAGCATGAGGAACCACTGGAACATCACTACTTGGTGTATCATCCAATACTACATAATCATTTCCTTTCTTCTCATGCTATTGCAACTGATCTTTGTACAACACTTTCTCATTGAATATGACATCCTTGCTTCTCACAATTTTGTGATTTTTTAAAATCCCAAATCCTATAGCCAAATTCATCAATGCCATATCCAACAAATATACATTTCTTTGATTTTACATCAAGCTTGGTTCTATTTTTAGGATCTACATGTGCAAATGCTTCACAACCGAAGGTCTTGAAAAAAGAATAACTCATATTCTTACCTATCCATGCTTCCTCTGGAATACCACAACCCAAAGGATTAGAGGGACCTCCATTGATTAAATAAATAGAATTGTTCACAACATCTGCTCACTTGTTTAAAGGAAACCCAACATGCAATCTCATAGTCCGTGCATGCTCCATTATTGTTTTTTTCATGCATTCACCATTTTCCTGTGGAGTCCTTGGAACCATTTTCTGCCGATGAATAGCATTATTGGAACAATAATCTTCAAACTCTTTGTTGCAATACTCACCACCATTATCAGATCTGAGATATTTTCACTGTTTATGTGTCTCATTCTCAACCAAGCTTCTACATTTCTTAAAAGTTTCAAATATATCATATTTCTACCTAAGGAAATAAATCCACACCTTTCTTGTTGCATCATCAATAAAAGTGACATAATACCGAGAGCCACCGAGAGAAGATACTTGAGTTGGTCCCCATACATCCATATGCACAAGATCTAATTTCTCATCTTTCTTTTGCTTTCCATCCTTGAGAAAACTAACTCTCTTTTGTTTTTCATACACACAACTTTCACATAAATCCATATTAACACATTTTAGACTTGGTAAAACATTCTTTGAATGAAGTAATTTCATACCTTTTGCACTCATATTCCCAAGTCTATTATGCCACAATGCTGATTCAAAATTCATAGTAACTATCTATTTTTCTACTTGTTGAATTGTAACAATTGTTCCTAAACATTGAATTTTATCTGCAATAGCTAAAGTAGAAAGAACAGTATGACTTGTACAAAGATATAAGGTTCCTACTTTCACACCTTTTGCTACCACTAAGGCACCTTTTGTATCCTTCCAATTTTTATCACTAAATGTAACAACACAACCCTCATCATCTAGTTGCCCTGCTAGAATTAAATTTCTTTCAACTTTGGAATGTGCCTTACCTCATGTAGTAGCCAATGATTCCCATTCTGCAACTTAATCTTGATTCTTCCCTTTCCAACAATTTGATAGGGTTCATTATCTCCCAAATAAACCAGCCCAAAATTCCCTTGGACACAATCAAGAAAATAACTTCTATGGGGCATAGCATGAAATGAAGCCCCTAAATCTAACACCCAAGAATCACCAGCATTATCAAGGGAAAGAATCAAAGCATCCTCATAAGATTTATTACTTACCACATTTTCCTCTTTATTGCCTTCCTTTTTGTCTCCTTTATTTTTCTAAGACCAACAATCTTTCTTTAAAAGACTTGGCTTACCATAGTACCAGGAATCCCTTTTGTCTCTAGATTGGGACCTTTTGTCCTTTGATTTTCCTCATGACTTCTAGAATTGTTTCCTCTATCCTTTGTTATGCCCCTGCTTTCTACATTCAAAACACTACCTAATGTGGATGTTCCACCTGAGCTTTTCCTATGAATTTCCTTGCTCAAAATAACCCAAACAACATCATCAAATTTCAATGTATTTGAACCAGAAACAAAATTACTAACAGCCATGACCAAGCTATTCCAACTTTTAGGCAAATAACATAGAATCAAAAGATCCCTAACTTCATAAAATTTTACATTTACAGAAGTTAATTGACTGGTAACTGTATTAAACTCATTTAAATGATCAACAACTGACCCACCTTCTGCCATTTTCATATTAAATAAATGCTTTATGAGAAATATCTTATTCGAAGTGGAAGGCTTTTCATATATCTTCGCCAGGGTTTCCATCAACTCTTGAGTTGTCTTTGTTTTTGTAATATTGAATGCCATCAATTGTGCTAGGCATAAATGAATGGCTCCCAGTGCCTTTCTATCCAAAAGATTCCATTCCTCATCACTCATTATTGCCAGTTTCTTGGTTGTTCCTCCAACAACCTCCATAAATCCTTCTAATAGAGATAATCCTCCATCTACATCTTCCATAACTGATAGTTCTACCCATTGAATTTATCTACCTTCAACTTACCCTCCTCCGCCATTGCTCCCACTTAACCATGAGAATCCCACTTAACCGTGAGACCTTCCTATAGACGATAATCAAACACAACCTGCTCTGATACTGCTTGTTAGGAATTATATGCAAAAAATATCAATTAAATGCAAATAAAGATTAAAAAGAGGAATGAAAAACACATAAATAATAACAATGAGAGACATTATTTAATGTGGTTCACCCAAACTCAGGATACATCCACCAATAAAGAGTCCAATATTATTATCCAGTAAATCAAACCGATTACAACCAGTAATCCTTGTAACTCAATATCGCTACAAATGCTACAATACAATAATCAACAGAAACCCTAATCCTTAGCCTTTTATCAAGACATATGACGACTACAAAAATAGGGTTTTTTATGTTGCCCCTTGACCCCGTCTTGGGGGCGCTTCCCCCAAACCCCCATTAAATAATTTGGGGGGAAACCGCGCTGATAAAAGTGGGGAAAATTTAACCTCTAAGTCTAATTAGGCTCCATATACCAACACTATGTACCTTCTATCCGGGGATTATAATCCCCTAACATTCTAGCTTATGAAGTTAAGGTGCATCATCTTCCATGTTTTGTGGTTCCTTTGAGTTATTCCTAAAGTTAACAAAGAATTTAGAAACAACCTCTTCTTTATTTTTAAACTAATCCTTTAGTGTAAGGGGCCTTTACTTGTTTTCTATACTTCCTCTTCTTCCTCACTACCTTTTTAGCCAACTCTAGTTTCTCTTTAGGACTCTCCAAATCTATGTTCATTATTTGGATCTATTTGAGGAGGATATTTATTAACTATCCTTAGAATATGTTTTGAAAGGCTATCGAAGGGAATTCTAAGAAAGTCTTTATTTTTCTTGAGGAGACTCTTTACTTAAGACACTAGATTCTTGGAGCTTCAGGATTTTGGATTTACCATTTTCCAAAAAAAATTCATAGGTCAAGAGAATCCTCAAGATGAGGACTAGTGTTGGAGAAAGCAAATCTAGTTTTAGTCTTTTCCTTAACTAAGCTTTGTTGGTTATGTTATGAGGTTATGCTAAATTTTGTTAATTTCTTGCTAATTATTTCATGTGGTTCCTTAGTCATAGATAATTCATAATTTTTGGGGGAAATTTCTTTTTTTTCTATTATAATTTCTTCTTTATCTGATAATGGGATTACCTCTACATTATCTAACCCAGATACTTTTAATTTAGAATCTCTACAAACCTGAGCTCTACTTCCCCTGTTTTTGTTATTAATGGGCACCAAGGATTTTTGAAGGGGTGGAAAGGGGCTTTTAAACAACTCTCCCTATTCCTTGCACTATTTAACCTGTTAGAGAGGCAAGCTAAATTCCTTTTTCATTTTATTACTATCCTATATATTTTTCCTAATTTTTTCTAGGGCCATTTCTTGAGTGTTTTTTTTTTCCCCCCATATTGGTTTTTTTTCTCAACTACTTTCATTCAAGGGACAATCAGGCCGAATTCCAAATCTTCTAGTCTAGAGGATGGATTTATGTCTTCCTTGTCTAGAAGATTGTCGACCTCTACTTCAGCTCCTGCTGGAGGCGCTTCAAGGTCCACCATCACCTCCACCAAATCTTTATTTAAATTAGCTTCCTCATTGATATTTTTTTTATTACTAGGGTTTTGATTATATGGAATCTCCATTACCACTACGTTCTATTTGGAAAAGTTATTTTCTAACACTATATCATCCCTCATGTTAGGGTTATGGGATTTTTAATTAATTTTTTGAAAATTATTTCTTGCATTAAGGATGGGTCAATTCCTCCTAATATGCACTTCCTTTTTATAGAGGAAACATGCATTTAATCCTCCTAGTATTTCAATTTTAGCACTAGTCCATTTATCATTAGATTCAATTTATTTTATTCTAAAATATCATTGCCCAGAATTAGAGCAACCAAAATTCTACCATCCATGCTCATTATTGTTGAATTGGTCTCTTCCATCTTCATTACCTTTCCCAATAGAGCAATTAATTGGGGAAAAAAGGCCCAAAGCTAAGGAGGTGCGTCCTCAAGCATCACCCATCTTTTTGACACCTAAAATACTGAGAGGGGGGTGAATTGATATTCTTTTAAACCACTTAAACATTTAGACATCTAATAATTATAGTATATTCAATTTTAGTAATGAAATAAATCATGAAAACATCCAACAACATCACATAACGCATGAACACTATGATTTTTACGTGGAAAACCCAAAATGGGAAAAACCATGATGAGAATTATCTCACAATATATTATAATTGGTTATAGCATATTACAAAAGTGCTCATTGCGGGTGGACTCATTGTCCAAATGGACTCAGCACCCATTGAGAAAATAAAATATATAAAATAGATTATGGAACACAACCAATTTGAACCATTACAAAATGCATCTATAATATGTTGGAATACAGTTCCATTGAAGCTTAGAATACATAATCAAAACTCTTCATACTAATCTAACTTGATTCTCTGCTCTTCTCTATTTTCACACTAACTTTGCATAATTCACATTCACTAACTTATTTTGCATCACATCTTCTCCTAAATACCAAAAAGGATCTAACATATATATATGATTCACTCATAACATCAATTAGGTCGACCTAATTAGATGTATCATTCAAAATATGCAAAATAGGACTTATCGGCTCAAGATCTATCCACACAAGCTTCGGTCCAAGACTCAAATCTCAAAACACTTTGACACAGGTCAAAATGGACCTATAATAGCTCTCACATAACTTTACAATACTTATTTAAGCTTCACGTACCTTCAAACTTATTAGATCAACACTACAGGAGACCTAATACAAAAATCCTCCAACTATATACTCATATTTAGACATGTGTAACTCAAAAAATCATGTGAACTAGAATTTACACTTATCTAACATCTATCAACATCTCCTCAAATATTCAAATTCAAAATCCAATCCATAGAGAAGTGTGAATTCTCCAACTCATGCATAGAACTGGAACACACTTGTAACTATCAAGAACTTTTGTTACTCATAAATTTCACACCAAAAGCTAAAATGAAATAAATTTTTGGAATTAGATGCTTATATCAACCAACAATATTATACTAGAAGTGCAGAGAAAAATCTTCAATAATGAACCATTTTTGGACCCAATTATCGGATGCTCTGTATACAAAAATATTGGTATAAACACTAAGTCAATTTTTCATCAAAGTTGTCTTTATCAAATCAAACCTTCTTGAAAAAATTCCTTATGCAAGAATCCTAAAACATGTTAGATCCAACCAACATGATCTACATCATGATCTTCAAAGCAAGATACAATGTTGACATCAATGACAACATTGCATTGCATAAAAGTATACCTTGTGCTTAAATCCCACATGCTCATGTTTCCAACAACAACATCAATGACAAATTCCACATTCTTCCAATGCCATCTTGGATACAAAAGTACAAGTATCTGTTCATTAAGGGTATTAGGTGACCAAGCCACCACTCTAAACACATAACTCCCTACATTCAAATAATGTTTATCTAGAGGATTTTTTTCTTGCATATTGTGTGCTCCTTAAAGAACACAACAAATAAAACTTTTTGTAGTGTCTTGCAAATTTTTTAAATTTCATATTTTTATACCATACATTGACTATCCATTCATCTAGGAATCTTCCTACTAGGATTTTGTTATAGTCTAGGGCTGCAAAGAAGATTGCAACCCTACCTAATCTTTCCTCTTATTTACCTGTGGCTTTTTCCATATCTAAGTTAGGGGTGAGGAAAAGAAAGTTCAAGCACAATCGAGAGGGTACTTACAAATTCCTCCTTTTGTCGCTTGGATCCCAAATTATTTTCCATCATCCACTCTAACAAAGTTTACCGACTCTAGAGAAGAGATGTTCTCGACCCTGGCTACAATTTCCCTAAAAGAATGCTTAATCTTATCAACATTATTGGTATTAGGATTTAATTCTCTTCATATCCCATCTGGCCCATTGGGTAGACCATCTCCAACCTAAACATCACATTCCATTTATTTCTAGTACCTTTGGATCTCTTCAATGATAGCATAAAAAACAATCTATTACAACAATAAGGGTAAACCCACAAAAGTGGTTTACAATTTGAATAAGGAAAACTTGTAAAAAATGACCCCATGCCAAAAAAATTCATTTAGGGGGTTCGAATGACCCCATGCCAAAAAAAGGTTTGCTCAAACCAAGGTTTGAGTGAACCCATTTAATGCATGCACAGAAGAAGAAAAAACAAGTGAAAACCCCTTTTGAGAAGGGGGTTCGCTAGAACCCCCTGATTCTAGCGAACCTCCCTTTTCTTTGATTTTTGACCTTGTTCACAAAAAAAACCTAAATTTTTAAGCTTCAAAGCTCGGGTTGAGCATGAAAATGGAGGAATCTTTACAAACCCAACTAGAATCAGGTATTCCTCAGAACAAGCTATCCAACGAATATAATTTTAATATGTTTTGGTTTTATTATGTATTTGTTTTTTTAGTTTTATTAAACATAGGTTTTTCATTGAAAATGAAGGTCTTTGTTCTGCACATGTGGAAAAATAGCAGATTATCAAAAAAAAATTAAAATATGAGTGCACCAGATATTGAAGTCCTTGATCCAACAAAAAATAAAAATTGAATTTTTATATATACAAAAAGTTACAGCGTTATATGGTCACACTATGTCTAAATTGTAATTGGTTTGACTTCAAAACTTGATTAAAAGAAAAATATTCAATAAAAAACTATCTAACCAAGTGGAAGCACTAGATATCAGAGTTAAAAATCTAAATTTGAAAGAATTAGAATTTTATCCTTCATAGAAAAAAAGTTACGCGTTATACAGTGTGGGTCACTTTTTAAAAATGTTGATTTCTTAAAAAAACCAATTTTCGTGGGAGATGGAAAAAGAAGTGTAATCTGATTCCAAAAATTTTGAAAAAAATATTTTTAGAATCTACAGACAAAATGTGATGAGACTCTAGTTTGCATCATCTTCAAATTCCTCACGGTTTAGCCGCTATAGGTGCCCGAATGTGAAGATTTAGTTAAAAATAATAATTTCAATGTCCTGTTTGGCCAAAAATTGTAAACCACTATTGTGGGATCACCATAACTGGTATGCATAGTTATATAATAAATGATGGCACACACATGCATAGAGTAAAAGCTAAGCATCTAGCAAAGGAATTGGGAAAAACAAGGCAGGGAGAGAGTACATATGTTTAGAGAATGCAAACCCCTAATGCCCTACGACTATTGAAGCCATGTAATCGCCTCAAGTGTGAGTGTCATGAATGTTGTTGCCACCTGAGAACCCCTTCTCCTCTCCACCATTTCAATTCCTTTTTTGAAAAAAAATGGATATGATTTAATGATTTATTGTATATATTATTGAAATTAATAATTGCATAAATAATGATTAAAATAAATTAATTTTAAGTAGAGGTTAAAATAAATAATATTTATCTTTTCTTATCTATTTGTTTATCTATTTATGTGCCCATATTTCTATGTAGTAGTTTATATGGATATTAAAAAATGATATTCATATAGATAATGTAAAAGAAAATATTTTTAAATATTAATTAAATCATTTAAAAGAATAGACACAATTAAACAAATCTA
Organism: Sequoia sempervirens; assembly: GCA_007258455.2. Taxonomy (NCBI): domain Eukaryota; kingdom Viridiplantae; phylum Streptophyta; class Pinopsida; order Cupressales; family Cupressaceae; genus Sequoia; species Sequoia sempervirens. The sequence continues at coordinate 14,661 of VDFB02012164.1, forward strand.
CTTAGATTAATCCATAATAGCTACAAATGATTAATTATGTAAATCAAAATTATTTTAAGAAATTATGTATAAATAGATAGAGTACAAATTATAAACAAAATGGATGTGGCTTAGTTTTTAGGAACTACAATGAAGAGTTGGATGTTAATGTTGCACAATTTCCACTTCCACTAACCTCAGTGGTATTGGAAGTAAATGACTTTGACATTCTTACCACCTTGGACTTTATGATATTGAAAATATATGACCTCAATATGCTAAATACCTTGGACTCTAAAGTAGGCTTGAGATTATTTTTTGGTACATTCAATAGCTAGATATGTCACTTATGTGCTATGTGAATCTAATCTCAACATGTGATCCTAATCTAGCATAGCAGAGACTCTTTTGATCTTATACATTGTGATGTCTACTTTATGTTAAAGTGTAAGGAATGAACAAGTGTAACTATGAATATGGCTATGATAGGTTCAAATGTATCGAAGTATATATAAATGAGGATGGGTAAGGATTAAAGAAGGAACTAATCTTAACACAATATGTACCATATGTTGATATGTAGTTGTATTAAGGAATCCATGTTGGGATTATGGTGTCTTGACCTTTGGATTCCTAACATTTCCCCTCCCCCTTTCATGTCTTTATAGATCTAGATGATGAGTTTTTTTGGACTATGGTCCAAAGGAAAAAAAATCTTCCAAGCCATGTATCTTTGTCTCACACTTGGGTTAAGGGTGTGTGAATTGTAAGGTCTGGATGTTGAATCATTTATTCCTTTTATTGTGGTTTGTTCTTGATAACTTTGTTGCAACTATGTTGCTGGCTAGCCATTGCATGCCATTAGCTTTGTAAAAGGGTTGGGCCCCTTTCAAAAATCATTTTCACCTAATCAAAAACTATAATAGTAGCAAAAGATGGATTGTAATGGAATAAGTATGTTCATAACAAAATTATTTAACATAAATTTGACAACTATTTACAACTCATATATATATATGCATGTATATATATATATACACATTTTATATACATGTATGTATGCATATATACATATACATATACATGTATACAATTTAGTTTTTAAATTAATTGAATTGAAAGTTATAATAAAAAAATTAAATATATTAATATTAAAATATCTAAAATAAAAAATTCAAAATTCATTTAAATATTAATATAAATAAACAATTTATAATTATAATTAATATTTACCCAAATCTTAGATAAATTTTAAATAAATAATTTTTCAATATTTTAATTTTATAATAATTATAATTATAATATTTTTTAAATTTAAAACAAAAATAGACTAAATTTAACTAACTTTAAGACTAAATTTATTTATCTTTATAATAGCATGCATGAAAAAATGCATAACCTACATTATATAAATGATGCATGCTCTTTAAATATATTCTATATATAGAACTTACGAGTTAACTGAACTTATCATTAATAAATTTTGCTATTAAATTATAAATATATAATAATAGTAGTCGACCAAATAGTTCAATTGAAAGTTTGAAGAAGAAGATGGATGGAGAGTTGGAATCAATTGATGGGAATATAGATAATTCACATGAAGTGAATTCACCTAAAACTTTTACTTGCAGATTTTGTAAGAAGAATTTTTCTAAATTACAGGCTCTTGGAGGTCACATGAATGGTCATCGTCAAGGTAAGCAATGAAGTTTTCTGTGTATTTTCAGATTACATTAAATTGGATTTTCTTGGCAATGAATTAATTTTATAGCCAATTGATTAAGAGTAGAAAGATCTTGTTATAATTTGTATCTACAGAGAGAGATAAAGAGGCCTATAAAAATGCAAAAGATCTTGTGGAACAGAAAGGTGGAAGCAGTTCTTGGATGATGAAGTAAGTAATATTGAAGTTGCTAGTTACTTGGGTTGAAGTCATAGTAACACCTAGCTCATATTCTTTTTATTTAAAAATCTGGTGATCTTTCTCTTTACTTTGTAGCAATCAATATAGAGCACCTCAAAATTATCCATCTATCCCGCAGACACATGCTTTACTATCTAGTCCATCTCAAGCCCAGACATGGGCTCAAATTCTGTCGACACACCCAAACCAGAACATGGGTTCAAATTCTAGCAATCAATATGGAGCACCTCAAAATTATTCATCCATTCTAGAAGGAAAGTAAGTAATATGGAAGTTGCTAGTTAGTTGGATTGAAGCCATAGTAGCACCTAGCTCATATTAAATCTATTGATGTTTTTCTTCACTTTGTAGCAATCAATATGGAGCACCTCAAAATTATCCATCCATCCGAGAAGGAATGCAGACACATGCTGAACTATCTAGTCCATCTCAAGCCCAAAGTACATGGGCTCAAATTGGCTATCCATCTTCAATGTCAACACACCCAAACCAAAATACAGATGAAGGAATTTCAAGAGTTGTCTGTCCATCATATTTGAACCAGCAACAGCAACAGCAACAGCAACAGCAACAGCAAGTGTTTGCTCAATACAGAAACACTACTTCAATTCCATCTAACCCTTATTATCAGACATCCACACACCTATCTCTTCCTGACCAAGATTTCATGAACAACAATCTACAAATAGAAGGAGGAGCATCTCTTGTTAACAATTCAGAAATAAGCAGAGCTTCTCTTCCTATGAACAGCAATTTGCAAACAATAGGGCCCTCTTTTCCAACTTCACAAGGAGGAAATCCAAATGTTGTTCTCAGTGAACATGCAGCAGCATCAGCATCTGAGGAAATCCAAAGGTTGTTCTGAATGAACATGCAGCAGCATCAGCATCTGAGCAATAGCAACAGTTTTGAGTTTTTCAATAAACAAAGGGGTTCATTGTGACTCTGGATCATATGACTCATTTGGTATTATGGCAATATTCTAAATGCTTAAAACCATGGATGTTGTATAAGGGTGAGTTATTATTGTTTTTCCTTGTAATTATTATGTTTAATTAATAATAGTAAGTTTCCGCAGTTCATATTGTTGTTCAATGTGTTTCTGGATTTGATTGTGTTGAAGCTTTTTTCATCAAATTTTCAGATCACACTCTATGATCCATCATTAAGATGGAAGAAAATAAGAGAAGAAAAATTCATTCTGATGATCATAGAGTGTGATCTGAAACGATAAAAAAAACTTCAACACAATCAAATCCAAAAATACAATCTTCCATTGATAGACTCTTTTTTATTTGTTTGATGACTATGGCTTGTTTGGTTATGTCTCAAAAGGATTGCTATGGCAATTGATTAACGTCGAAGTGAGGATATTGATTGTAAATCCTACCATCCCTTGGGGCCTATTATGTAAAAGGATTTTTGGTAGCGTGCTGCGAGCTATCTTATTAGTTGGAGACTTTTGCTTAGAGTTCATAGTACCGGTGATAATGGAACATATAATTGGAACCATGGATGAATTATGGCTTAAATGACTAATATTTAGTATCTGTTCGCTTACGATACGCTTGCATACTTTAACATTGGCATGATATATTAAAGATTAATATTTGATTACAGTCTTCAGTTGCTATGATTTCAATTAAGATGAAAACTATTGATTAGCTTGTGCGTTCAATTTTTAAGAATGATTATTGAAGATATATTAATTTTATTACATTATTTATTTTTATTGTTTCTTTGCAATCTTAATAAGAATTGACACATGCACCCTGGGCATACCCCCAGGTCATACTCAAATTATGGTCCAAGAGAGCCTGGGTACCTCAAGCATGCAGTAATGTAGAAGAAAGTGCTATAAATAATAAGTTGGTCCCATTTATATGATAAACAAAACCTTTGGATTATAATTTTATAATTGAGATGATAATTAGCTCATAATTAATAGGTATGCATGACAATTTTCACATTTACAACACTAGATATCTCTAGGCAAACCTTATCTCTTATTTTGAAATTGGAAAAATCACAACTTAACAAACTGTAAAATATTAGTTGTTAACTAGTTAACTGCTTTTAGGATTTAGATAACTCTAGTTTGACTCTAGTATGGGTTGTAGAATTAAACCTCCAATAAGATTTAGAGCATTCTTCAAATTGATTAAATTGTCATGACATCTTGCATGGTTTATTAATAAGGGTAAGGTATTATGATGACATTTCACGATCTATTTTGAAGGAATAGGGGTCCTTCCATGGAACCAAAAAAATGTAGATGTAGATGTGTCAATAAAGGATTGCATGTTAGTTAGTCTTTCTGTTGCCTATCAATAATATTCAGTTAACTGTAGATCAATTTTATTTTTGTTGACAAGTTACATTGTGCTGTCAAACTCTTTACCAGTTTTATAAGAAGACTGTTGAGTAAATGTTTTGTTCTATAAATATGTAATACCTGTTTATGAATAATAAAAAGAAATCAGTGTGAGTTCTTCAACTATCCTTTTTTGTTCTTCTAATTTTATTAATATTAACTTTTACTTTTGCTACCCACAATCTGTTAAAAGTTCACTTAAAACTATTTATATTGCTAACTAATCTTCCATTAATTTCATTGTTTTGGATATTTTATCATCATTAGCTCAGGGGTTTATGTAGCTCATTGGGTATTATGTAAAGATAACCTACTCATATGGTTGTGACGAAATTGGAGTTTTTGACAAAGTTAGGGCAGAGTTATAGAAGCATGTGAAATTTTATACACACAATAATACTCTAATTTTATTCTCTAATTCATCCAATAATACATTACATATTTATAGGATTTTCATATTCCTTATTATCGGAAACCTCTTATAACAACTCAAAGCCCTATAAACACTTTTACAACCAAATAATACTATATTATCCTATATATATCATATTCAAACAATAATAACAAATTTAACAAATAATTATTATACACATCCTAAAGACTCATGAATGATGCAATATTCCTAATAGTTTTATGAGTGTTTTTTGTTTACTAGCAACCACACATTCTCTGAAGAATTGATATACTTAATGATGATTTTTCTTGTTTAATAAACAAATGATTACATATTATGAGATTTGAAGGGATGTTGTGGCATGGGTATATATAATTTTATGAGAAAAATTGATTGGTATTTATGATTTTTAGATTGCATCCAATTACCATGAAACAATGTCATAGTATAATGATTAATTTATGCATGTCACCATTCTATATCATCACAACAAGATGGCTATCTAGGTTGTAAGGTGAACTTGTTTAGGTATAATCCTTGGGTGTCCTACATGACATGATTTGTTACATTTCCCTATTATCAAATTGATGCCACTTCATGGGATCACTATAAAAAAAATTGGCTAATTTTAGTCATGTTAACTATTTTTAGTATTAATCATAAATCTTGAAATTGTGGGTCTATAATCATTTCTACTTTACATTATTGAGGTGTGAATATTAGAAAAATGATTATTTTTATAGTTGAACCATATAATCCTTATGGGATATAGTGAGGTGAATCTTGGATGATTTGTAGGGAGTATGTTTGGCATTCAAGTCTTTCATTTAAACTTGTATATAGAATGTTGGGCCAGCTTTGTGAAATGTGGTAATAGTTGTTTGACCCCATTGTTCATACTCTATGTTTCCAAGTTGCTACGAATATTAAATGTTTCCTATATAGCCATATACTATAACTATCTTTTACTTCAACTCTATCAACCCACTTGCATGTGGACTATGTTATTTTATTGAATACATTGTGTATCCTCACCATTTTCTTATAGTGAGTGTAGGTTTATAGGTTTGTTCATTTGAGAATCTTGGGGCTTGTCTAAATTACTCAAGGTTTGGACTAACCTTGTATCTATCTTTAACATGTATTGATCTAGAGATGTAAATTATCAAGTAATAATATGACAAGTATGTTTTAATAATCCTAGTTTTAGATGCCAAGGATTAATCTTCCTATCCCTATTTTAAGGTAGAAGGGTTTGCTAACTATTGGAAAGGTATATCTATTTTATAAAAAAATATTTAATGGAGGTCATTGCCCTTGTCTGGTGTTATAGATCATATTAAAACTTGTTCATAACTTATTGACTTGGGTTCTCCATTCATAAGATTGCTTGACATTCTATGAATGATTTCATAACATATTGAAATTGTGATAGTTTATATCACTAGAGATCTTGTTATGGTATGATATTATTCTAGAAGTAGGGATATATTTCATATTGATGGTAAGAATAGTTGTAATATTGTGTAATTATAACTAAAATGAAGAGGGAAATGCATAATGATATTTTAAGGACAATTGATTGAACTCAAGAGATGTGAACCTTGATGTTGGAACATGGTAGTTAATTTGTTATTAAAAGGACCTTGAAAATTTACTAGTGTTTTAACCCAACAATGATACACATATTTTATGTTTGTGGTCTTAACCTTGAAAATTTGTGAATGAATATGGACTTATGTGTTAAGGTATACAAGACTAATAAGTTACATTTCAATTTTGGGAAATTATTATACATAATAATATTGGTCAACTAAAAATTAGAACCTATACATATGTCCTTAAGACCTCTACATCCTCAATTACAATTATGTGCTAGAAATTAGACAAAGATAATTAGCGCTTGATCCTATAGGGAGATTGGAGCCCCTTCCTAATTTTGAGAAAATATAATTGAGAGATTATTGTGAGGATAACTTCATGTGACTTTAATCCCACTTGGAAGTGGGTAAGTAGGTATTTCTTGAGTGATAGATGCCCCTAGATCCAAGTTAGTAAGGGATGGTTTATGGAATAGCTCTAGGGTTTGAGGTTGTTCCTAAACTTGATCATCCCTCCCTCTTAAGTATGTTCAACTTGGGGCTGAAATATACATCATATGGATATGAATTCACCTTTCCAATTAATATATCCACACTATATAAGTTTGAGCCAATGAAATATAATCTATAATCATCAATCTTATCTACTCTAAGGTTTGTTGTGTGTAGCTTACCAAAATCTACTCCAATCTTGGAGGAACTTCTAGAATTAGTGTCTTCTTATTTTTTCCTTGATGTGAATGTATGAGAATGCCTCTAGAATTTTTTAAACTAAAATTATCAAATTTGTATGTGTCAAACATAATGGCATTGTGTCTTGTCTTAGTGATAAGTATACATTTAAGGTATAGATTAGCCTCAAGACACTGATGAGGTATATTCTTCCAATAAACAAGGGCATGATAAACATGGCCATGATATGGTTATGATTTGAGTTGTGGAAACCAATTAACTTTGTAAGTAATGATAATGCTAAACTAATCCATTATGATCTTATTTAATACAAGCAACTCTTAGCATGTATGGATGATCTACTTGTTCTAAATATGTGATTGGATTTGTGTTGAGTTTAGGATAATATTCTTCATGGCTATATTCGAAAACCATGGACAACTAATGGTAAGTATAACCAAATATGGTATGACTTTTTTCCTTTATATCTATTTGGTGGATAAATGTATGCAAAATTTTATGACTAGTAATACACAAAATTATTATGCCCTCATAAGTAGAATACTATTTAATATTACAAATGTGTATTTAATTTATATCTAATAAATATTGGGTTTCCAAGTAACATTTTAATGGCCTAAGGGATTACTCTATGAGTTTGCATTTGTATATGTTTAAGTGACATGATAGATGCCAACTCATGTTGATTCAATGCATTACTTGTGTGTTTATATTTTTTGCACTAAGACCTACAAGATGATGTCTATAGGTTAATGGATCACTCTATGTGATGTTGTATAAAGGTAAACTAGTATAATTAAACCATTAAGACATCCTTGAAATGTTTATCTAGATATAAAATGACCCCACATGTCAAAATGGAGTCTGATATAGGTGTGGATAACTAGTTGTCAACAATACCATGTATATGATAGGTGCTAGGAGATATTTGTCATATCTTAGGATTAACTAGCTTTCACCAATAGCACGAAGGTGATGAATGTTAAGATTTATCCATATTATGATACATGAGTATTTTATCTAACTATCACTAATATTGTGTAGGTGACATATGCTAGGAGCTAACTCTTGTATCTTAGAGTTTAGTTTATTTTCATCATTAGCACGAAGGTGATGGAGGCCAAGAGATACCTACTATATGATAGGGCTTATTTATCTTTTACTAGTACCATGTAAGATATAGATTTCAAGAGCTACCCCATACCAAGTTAGACTTCCATTAATAGTATGGAGGTAATGAATGTGAAGATCCACTGACTCAAAAGGTTTAGAGAACTATGTATATTTTATAATGGCCTCATAGGATGCATGTTGTTACACCTACATCTTAGCCAATGGTGACTACAAGTAGTATGGGATGCTTTCTTGTTGCCATAGTTAGTAGTAAACTGAGAAAAAGGATGTGACCCATAATGTAGTATAGGATGCACTAACATTCCTTTTTTGATGAGGATGTACTTAACAAGAATAAGTTTATTGAAGCAGGCAACATGAAGGTTCATGCAATAGTTTTTCATCCACTTCTTATTTTTAGTTGGTCATTTTTATGTGTATTTGTGCATTAGTGGTCTCACGTGTTGTTTGTTGTTACATTTATTCCCTTACTAGTGATGATAACAAGTAGAATGGGATATTTTTATCATCATCAAAGATAATAGTTAATTAGGAAAAATGATTGTACCTATGGGTAGTATGGGATGCACCAATGTTTCTCTTTTGAAATTAGATGTACTTAAGGACTTGTGTGTTAGAGAACTAGGTAAAGGGGAAGATGCTTTCAATAAGGTTGCAACTGCTTATATTTTCCAACTATTATTTATGTGTACATGTGATATTTTAGTTATAATTATGTATATGTGTTGGGTGCATGAGCTAGTCATGTTGTGTATATGTGATGCATGTGCACGAGCTAGTGGCCATGTGTACCTATGATGTGTGTTTGATCTAATCACACTATGTATATGTAACATATGCACAAGCTAGTCATTATGTGTACATGAGATATGTAAAAGCTAGTCACATTATGTAGATGTGATGCACGTGTGATCTAGTCACATTACATGTATATGTGAAGTATGCTTGAGCCAATCATTATGTGGCATTTGATGTTTGTATGAGTTGGTCCCTATGTGGTTTTTTGTGTATTTGTACATTGATGTTGGTAAGGAACTAACATTTAACTATAAGACATTTTATATGACAATTATACATGGGTTGTATTCGAATTATAAGATCAATTAATGGTTGTGATTTTAAAAAGATGTAAGATATATCATCCCAAATGTGAGGATGAATTTTCTCTATTAATTGTGTGCAATCTATGGATCCTTTGACTCCCAAAAAAGGATATGTAGGTAGGGCCATTACAAACAAACCCTCAAGGAAGAGGTCTAGGTCTAGGTTTAACCCTCATATTGGGAGCTTTGTTAGTATGTAAGATTGTGGCATAGAGTTGCTACCATGGTTATGGTTGGAAATATTATGAAGCTAACATTTATTCATTATATAGGGGTTTCTTGGCCAATTAAGATAGTAATTGAGGTGTAATGATATAAAAAAAAATAGTGATAACTAGGGTGGTTATTACACCACTATCTTGAGAAATATACAAAATAGGTACCTATATAAACAATCTACCTTGAAAATGGAATAAAGTGAAGCCCTGAGAGGGGTTCAATAACTAAAACTAACCTTTCTGTTCTTCTCCCACCTTTGATGACTCCTTTACCTCACAATATTTACAAAATGTAAAAATACTACCTTTTTGACCTAGTAGCTAGCAAATTATCTTTGGTCTTATTATTATCTATAAATTTTAATGCTAAATTTTCCTACCAAGAAGTAAAATGCATGATAAAAAAATTGTATATTAATATTAACAAGATTTTGGCATTAAAGCATAAGCCAAAAGTGCAATCCACATCCATCACCAAACAATAATAGTAAATTTTCACCAAAATTTAGAAGACAAAATGTTTAATTTATTTGATATCTTAAAGATTAATTGATGAAAGTGTATCTAATTTTACACAATCTTACAATCCATTAAATAGATTCTATGATTTCCCTATTGAAGACTCCAAAATATGAAAATTCAATTTTTCTTATAGATTGTAATCATCTAAACCATATCAATTTTAAAACTTCAAAAGAAGAAATCAAAGTTGACAATGTCTCTCTCTCTCTTTAGTCGAAGCACATTTTGTTATTGCTATATTCAAATGAAAAGTCACAACATGCATAAAAGTTCTAGCCACACTAGGAACCCATGCTTGTAAGCATTCCAAACTATAAATTAAAGGCCAAAATTTTATCATCTAAAATGTAACTCAAAGTATTTTTCCACTAATATGTAATATTTTCCCTAAAATAAATTTATAGAATTCCTATATAAGTGATTGATGATACTTCCACAGATATGGACTAGTCAAAATGATGATACATGAGAATGTATCCCTATGGAATATAAAATGGCATCAATGTTTAATAATTATATAGACTATTTGTAGATGTAACCACCGCCACTCATCATAACAAACTTAGTCACCCATGATAAATTCAAAACTACAATTTTCTCTGATGATAGTGACTCATCAATTTCATGATTAAACATTTAATTGCATAACATAGATATATCAAGTGCTTGATAGATTATATTTACTACACAATTAAGTATTATATTATTTTTACTAACAATTTTAATATCTATATTCATCGACTTCTATCTATCTTTCAATTTGTATGTTCTCTAAAATTATTAGATCAATTTATAATCTCTCTTCTTGACATGTTCAAAATGCATGTAGATAGAAACCTATTAATAATATGTTTTTTGGTTGATAACAACATATAATGGAAGTTCATTTGGATAATAATTAAAAAGATAAACAAATGTGTCAATAATTATTTTTTTATATGATCAAAAAATATGGTTATTGGATAACAAAAAAAATTGAATGGTTTTTTACAACAAAGGACTACAAATTTTCTTAGCAATTACAAGATGTGTTAATCTTAATAATGTCTTATAGACCAAAAATAATACCACTATAAGGGTTAAGAAAATATTGTCTTATACTTTCTACAAGTGAATCTAAATGTACTATACGATCTAGTGTGGGGGTTTATAGGCATTCCAAAAAAAAAGTCTATTCAAAGACAACATAATTATGTTGTGACTTTTCAAATGATTCTCACTTGTATATGGTAATTTCCTTCCTTCCCCTTATTTTAGTATTTTTATCACTTCATTTTGGATTTGCACATTTAGTCATTTCTCTCTATTCATATAACTAATTTTCTTATTCAAAAGATAGTAGGCTCCCATGCTTATAAGAATTGACAAGCTAGGGTTTTCACTCACTTGTAATTTATGTACAACTAAAGTTAGTAGCCACCAATAATAATAATTGGTAATTGAAATCATATTGGTATAAGTTTGTAACAATACAAATGACAATCTACTTATACTTTTAATTAAAATAATTATGGAAACTAAGCTCAGAGGTTTATGGAATAACATATGAAAATAATTCGATAACTTATTAAGCTTATTACTTTAGGAGCATAAAAATATATTCTTACACTTTGTAATATGTTTATTAGCATTAATCTCGTAAGTAATCATTTTTATGAGATGATTATAACGAGGTTTATCATATTAACCATGTTTTGGAATCACTTTTCTATTTATAACATGTATTAATATCAATAATGGGTTCTTTTCAATGTTAGTGTAGGTTTTTTTAATATTTAGTTTTCCTACACATTATTAAGCATACTTAGGTTATAGGAGACATGGTTTATGTGAGGACACGAAGCACAATCCATCGGTTACACGTGTTGTTCTCACCCACACTTGGGTGGTTGAGTCTCATAGCCTCTTTTGGCCTTTTGTGCCACCTCACAAAACCACTATCCTGTCTCTTTCTGAGTAGGTTATGCCACCTATTTGGCATTTTCCAAGTAGGCATAACTCCCACCTAATTTGGTTATTTGGGAGTTATTACCCTTCTTGGAATTATATGCCCATATTCTACTATATATTCAACACTCACCTCTCCCTCCTATCTAGTTCAGATGAGTTCATATCAACTCAATTAGTTCAAGGGAGTGTTGATGTATATTGTATCATTTTAGGTGTGATAATATCATATTCAGTTATTGCACCATATTCTAGCATTTCATCCTCTTACTGCTCTCGTGCAGAAGGTTAATCTCGGTTTTATAGGTGATCTTGGATGCTCGAGTTCATTAGAAACTCTTACATGGTATCAGAGCATTCAAATCTGCAAGCCCCTTCTCGAATTTGGGAGAAATTCAACATTGAGCCTTTGTTGGGTGCATTTTTAGCGAAAATGGACATGGCCATTGAGTCTAGAAGGCTTCGCAGATGAATTTTGATATAATGACTATATTTTGGCTCCTGGAAATTTTTGACCAATTTTGGAGGGTTCAAGGGATCTTTGCAAAATCTTCCATATAACCACTTGCACAATCGGTACATTTTTTTTTTTCAAAAAAATTATATTCTCTATCCTTTTTTTATTTTATTTTTATAAAAATTGAAAAGGAAAATTT
>VDFB02012166.1:0-27215 GCA_007258455.2 Sequoia sempervirens
TTTACACAAGCCAACCATAGAGCAATAAAGAAGTTTGAGTTGTTGCCTCTTGTTATTCATTGGAGCTACCAAGCTCAATTTATATCTTCCACTAATTAGAAAATGAAGTTACATTTATCTTCATGTCAATGGTTTTATTCAAAATGTTAGTGGGTAGCTTTTCTCTATCTTTTGCAAATAAGATACCTTTCCCCCTGTGACCTACTAGCTCTTTTCTTGGCGGATCCTCTTTTCTTGGTTGGAAAATCCTTGTTTTGTAGTATGAGCAAATGATCATGAGTACTTTGTTCTTCAATGTGAACTTATTGTTGGCTAGTGTATTATTTTCTTTCTTTGTGACCCCATATTTTTTAAAGTGTTAACAAACTTCATTTGTGTGTGCACAAATTGATTTTTTTGAGGTCGAAAGTAGCTACGTGATTGCCAAATATTCATTATATCTATGGGATGCTCTGATTTCTCTGCAACTTGTTCTTTCAATTGTTCCATAACTTGTTCTTTCTATTACTGAATCTTTCTAATGTTTTGATTAAAAAAGCTAGGAAAGGGTCACGGTCCCTCACAGAGCGAAAGAGTCAATTAAAACATCAGATAAACCAAAACACAACCAACCAATGCAGAGACAGCCAAAGACAAGTTGTTTGCACACCCACAAAGAGCAAAAAAGAGCACAGGAAAAAAACAACAAAGAAACAACACAAAAGCAACACTAAGACAAGGATCAAAGTCTAAAACATTTGACTGGCAACCAAGTTCACCTGATCAGTGGTTAAGGAATTCAAATTGTCATTCTGATCTGCAACACTCAATACCTTTTGTTCCTTAAGCTTCTTCATCTTTTTCTTTTTTCCTTCCTTTTCCTCCTTTCGGTTTTTAATTTCTTCCTGCAAGGTGGTGATGCTAGAGATAGTTCTTATCATCAAATCATTAGTCACCTTCACTAAGTTCATGGTTTTTTCCTCTTTAAATAGTCTAATGGTGAATCTCTCTAATGTTGGCAAATGGTTGCAGGTACATTTGTTTCCTTCATGGTAGACTTATTAGCATGTGCATTGCATTTTCACAAGACCTATTTTGAGTGATGTGCACAGATATGAAATGTTTTATCTTCATAGCAAATCACATTGAGACACACACTATTCACTATTGGTTGTTGGGTCTTGTTGTGACCTATTTCACACATTGCCTCATTGCAAATGGGGACCCCCAGTAGTTTCTTTTTTTAGGGTTTTTGTCTTTAGGTTGCAATTTCATAGGTCATTGCTTTGAGAGTTCAGAGTTAGAGTTTTGAAAGTCATCTAAGCCAAGTAGAGAATTCAAGCCCAAAACAATGCGTAAACATCATCAAAGTGCTCGAAAGGTCCGGAGGATGAGGAATGTTATTGCTTTCAATTAATTCTGACACTTCCTACTTTTTAGGGATTCTGTTTTTTGCTTTTTCTATTTTTAGCACTTTTGGACTAATCTGGGATTTACTATTTTTAAAAAATTTGCTTTTTTATTTTTTCTATTTTTAGAAAGTGGTAGGGTTCCACGGGTCATGGAGTCAGCATTTTCATCTTTAGAATCAAGGTTTTATGCCTCCAAGAGTAAAAAGCAAGGAAAAATCATAAAAAGCAAGGAAAAATCATGAAAAGAAAGAGAGGAAATCACATGGTGAGGGTTTGTTCAGATGATCCAAAAGAAGACAAGAAATTCAGCATGAAATTCAAGGCATAAGCATCTTCAAGTTCGCCCAAGGAAGAAGAGGCATGAGATTCACGAAGCTTGCAATGGAGAGATGGAAAATGGCAGGAATAGCAGGAGATCCATGCCTGGCAGGGCCTGCATGTGAGTCATGCACTTATGCAAAAGGAGTGCAAGTTGACTTTGGGAGAAGCCGGTGCTGCGGATCGGTGGCGGCTTCAGGTGGTCTACTCCAGCTGGGAAGGAAAGTTTCAAACATGAGATGAAATCCACCCACCTTGAGGCTTTTCCAAGATGCCAAAGTGCCCAACCAAGAGGAGAGGGAAGAAAGTTGGAAAATGGCCTAGAAATATTGAAATGGAAGGAATTCATAGGGATTGGCTACAAAGTATTGGAAAAATGGTTTTATGAACTTGCAAGAGAAAAAAGAAATGAGGAAGGGGCAGGGTCTTCCAGAATTCCTCGCTCCAGAATGAGAAAAACACATGAAGAAAGTTCCTGCCACCCTAGGCATAGAAGAGATGTCAAAGTGAGAAGATGGAAAAGAAGTCTTAAAGTCCGCCCATGAAGAAATGGCTAAGTAGTTGTGAAGTCCGCCCTATCCAAGGAAAAATTATAATGGCATAAAGATGACCAAGTTAGCCATGGCATGGAGAGAAGCAAATTCCGACTTAGCATGGAGAGCCTAAAGCCAAACAAATTTTAGGAAAGATCTATGAATAAAATAAAAATTCACCATCCAAGAGGGTCATGATTAAAAGAGTTGGAAAATCGAATTTGACACATAGAATATTTTATTTTTTCCAACACTTAGAAAAATATTGAACACTTAAATAAATTTTTGAAATATTCGAAAGAAAATCTTGAAGATTTGGCTAAGGATGGTGCCTTGGGAAAATTAGAAACTTGTTTTGAAGATAAAGATCGCCATGGTGGATAAAAGAAATCAAGTCCAAGTTCGATGAATTTGAAAGAAAAAAGCATGGATTTACTAAAATCAATCAACCTTCTCAACTTTATAAGCAATTGAAATGTCATTTTCAACTCATTCTCTCTCAGGGTCGATTGAGAGAAAATTATAATTCTTCCAAAGTTAAAGTGACAAGAGATAATTTTTTGGAGAATTAAGCGATTTTTCTAAGAGAAGAACAAGGGACGAAATAAATTCTAGCGTGAATTACCGTCAAAGAGTATAATTTTAAAGTTTATAATCCAAGTTTGATGGAATTCTTTATTCTTCTTTTGTCTTATACATTTATTCTCACGAAATTTTACTAAGTGATTAACTAAATTATGTTATTTTCAGTCTAATTTTTGCACAGAATGTAATCTTTAACAAGCTGAAAGTTAGAATTTTCGAGAGAAGGATTCAAGAAAATCAAAATTAAAATCTTGAAATTAATATATTTTCTTTGTGTTTCTCGCAAATTGATGACCACCCGAGGAGAACCTTCGAGAAAGGCCCAAATGAAGTTCTCCAGCAAAGGACTGTAGCCAGAATCAAAAATCAACACCAAGTGGAAAAATATCGCGGACACCAACCTTGGACATGTGGACTTCAAGGAATTTAAGAAAATGATGTATGGACAAGATGGACTCTTACCAACAGTTATTGCTCGGAGAATGTTGTGGAATGGCATTGTTCAAGCAGCAGGATTTCCTCTGGCTATAGAATGTGTTGAGCTGATGGTAGAATGTTCCATACATTACAACTCACAAGAGAGGCAGATCATTGCACCTGACAGAAGAATATTGGCACATCTCAGAGAATTGGCTATTCAAGAAGCATTCGGCATACCCAGTTACAACTGAACTTCATATAGAACCAAGGAAGATGCAAGAAGACTTTATGAGGATAGGATGGATCTTTGTGCAACCAACATCAACAAGAAATGGTTGTTGAGGCCAAGGCCTTCTATTAAGAAGATGTCGAAGAAATTGCTCCAGACAAACTTCAAGGAAGATTATGGAGATATTATTTTTCTATTGAACAGAACAATGGGCAGCCCCCAAGGTGCACCATTTGAGACATGGATGTATTATTTAAGTGACGAGATCACTTCAGGCATCAAGATGTTCAATTGGTCACGAATGATTAGTGACAATCTCCATGAGCAACTAATAAACGTAGAAAGGACTAAAAAATTTTACACAAGTTCTTATGTTGTCTATCTTTTGGCAAGGACCTATAGATATATGGGATTGATCTGCAAAGGCGTGGTGAGCAATGGAGAGAACGAGTTCAAGTCATATGATTGCTATCCCCATTTGCAACTCTGCGAGAAGGCCCATTTCAGAAGAGCACATGATGCCTTCCTAATGTACATTACAAGAATATTGCAAGGTGGAATGCATCAAAGGCTAAGAGCCTAATCAGTAAGTACGTATCCTAGTTCATCCAGTTTCCAAGATTCACTTACATAAGAGTTCAAGGATTCATAGGTTGTCCTTACTAACTCCCGATCTATCCCACTAATAGGATGGTCTTGCTTGAGGTTCTAAGACAACTAAAAACATACCAAGGCCTCCAAAGAACAAAGCAAAAGGCAGCCATCACCTTTTCGTTCTTCATTGGGAATATGCAAGAGTCTTGTTCGTCAGCACAGGAAGCTAAAAGCGCCAAGTTAGAAATGCAATGGTATCCTTTCACGTCTTACCGGTCTAGAGCTAACTTTGATCCTCACCACCACATTGGGACCGTGAATGGAAGGAAGTACAAACACAAGGTGGACCTGAAGGATTTCTGGGTGAATGTTGCAGATGAATATGATGTCAGGAAAAGATTATGGTCGAGACTGTCGGTGAACTTGATCATGACAACTGAGCCTTATGTGTGCCAAATCAACTTGAGGATGATGGAGAGTATATTCAGCCAGGCTTTAATGAGAGTCGGCCTCTTCCTCTTGTAAATGGTCAAAACATGAGCTTGCAGATTTGACCATCTTGATGAGGTCATTCATCAAGTATTCACAATGGTGGGAAGATCAGCAGATTCAAGAGTTGTGACTGAGGAATGTGACTCTGACTTACAATCTAATGGGTGAAGCGAAATCCTATTCCTCAAATGCTGGTGCATCCCAAAGTGATGAGCCAATCGAGAGCATCAATTTGAGGAAAAGGAAGGAAATAGTTAATGACTCTACAAGAGAAAAAAGAAATAAGACTGCAAATGAGGAACCTACCCGAAAGAAGCAAATATCAAAGCCTCTTCATTCTGCCATGTGTAGGAATATGAATGAAACATTGGATATTGATGAGTCATTGGGTGACATAAGGACTCCTTCTCCTATTCATATCCAGACAGAGGATGATGAGCCCCCATCTCCCACAGGCACAGAAATATTGGAGTCAAAGAATGAAATGGATGTCCTGGATGGTGAATTTCAAGAAGGAATGATTTTCACTCTTAAAGGGATTTAGGATATTCAATGTGTAGAGAATGCTCGGGAAGAAGAAGGCATTAAACAACCTACTATTCTTGATTGGATGAATAAGAGATTGAAGATAAAAGTACAAACGGGCATTCCAAAGGAAGATGATACGGTTGATTTATTGGCCAGGTTAGAAACAATTGATATAAAGAAGCCCACCAAGATGTTTTCCACCAGCTAGAGGGACAAAGCAGGCCACCATACAGTACAAATTGTCGTACCGACAGTAGATAAGTCAAAGAAGGATATTGCTCCTCAAGAATACACCATCACCACTGTCAACTTAGGCCCAACCACAAAAGGTCAAGAAGTAGAAGACTTAGACAATTCAGTCACTTCTATCAAGGCAAGGTTGGAAAAGGAAGTGGCAAGGAAAAAAGAATACAAACAAGAAGTTGAACGCCTAAAAGAGTATATTCAGCATTTAACCAAGCCTCTTGATCAAGCCAGCTCAGCAGTTCCCCCATTGTTGAACTCTTCACAAGAAACGATCAAAAATTTTGAAGAAGATATGACCACAGCCAAAGAGGCTAAGGAGTGGATAATCAACAAAAGCAAAGAAGTGGTTGTTTTTGTGGAAAAACTGATATTGGCATATGGGCAAGCTTCCTCTTTTCTTTCGAGGATCGCATCTTTGGCAGAAGCATGGGACCATATTCAAGATATTCAAGATAGAATTATTCCATGTCTCAGAGTGCTAAAGGGAATTCTGAAGCAGAAACTAATTGATGGAAAGGTTATTGCAACAGGCGCTGCATATGATTTCAATAGTTGGTATTGGGCGCTAATTGTGTGGAATGAAGTCTTGGAAAGGGTGAAGGTTGATACTATTAGAGTTGAGGAGTGGACGAAATAAATTCAAAACAAGATTCCGCTTGTGGTTGCAGTGCACTTGAGAGAGACATTGTTCAAGAAAACAACATGTAGCTTGAAAACTTGAAGCGCAGAGTTCGAGAAATCTTCTTCACCACCACTAGGTCGATCCTAAAACAAAATTTAACTAAGGCATCCAACTTCTTATCCATCTAGAATGCCTTTCAACGACAGGAGTCGGAGTGGGAGATTTCTTTCGCCGAGTGTGCGGATGATTTGGACGTACTGGAATACAAGGTCAACATGCTGCCACATGTCACATTGGAGGAGGTAAACACAATAGTGTCCAGATTCATCAAATACACTGCCACTCAGGAGTATAAGGATGCGCCCCCTCAAAGATAGCCCCTCGTGCCACTTGCTCTCCGCCCATTGGTTGTTGATTTTTATTCTTGGAAACCCTAGTTAGGGTTGATTTGTTTTATTCTCTATTGTTGATCTTGGATCGATCTCGGTCATTTATTTCATTTCAAAAACTCTATATAAATGCTCATTCTCTCATTTCATTGTATGGAGAGATTCTTATGAAATTGTTGCATATAGCTACTTTGATAATAAAAGCTCATATTGCATGATTTGCTTTGAATCCTTTTGATTGTCAAGTGGTTGCATGGTTACATACCTCCCTTCAACATAGAATAGATTTAAAGTAGAATTTAGAGTGGATTTAGAATAGAATTTGATTTGAATGCATGTTAGATGAATGAAAGATTGATAGTGTTGATAATGGTGAAATTAGTTCATACCTTTTTCAATTGAATGAGTTTCAATTTGATGTGTAAGATTAGTCTAAACTTTAAAATTGTTAAATTCAAATTTTATTACTTATGTTCATTATTCGAATTGATGGTTGTCTTGAGTAATAGGATATCATTCGTAAATCCCTTTGAAGATTGCACCATCTTTGTCTAGTTGTTGTAGTCATCGTACTTGGCAAAGCAAAGATTGGTTTGAATTTTACCATCCAACACTTGTCTCTTGAGTTCATAGGATTAGTTTAGCATTAGTCTAATCTCTAACACCCTTATCCTTTTTTTATTTTTTTTAAAGATTGGCAGTAATAGAATTTCACCACTCATCATCCATAGCATTCATAGTCCAAAGTGGTAAAAGTTGTACGTAAGTCCCCCTTGAAATACCAGCAAAACACATCAAACCAACTGAGACTATCCTATATGCATCACGAACCTTGGAGTCTACTTTGTGATTACTTAGTTTAGCACATTGGAGTCTTTGTTTAAGAGAATAGAATATTCTATTGGGTATTTTATTCTAATGTTGGTTGAGGTCACAAAACCCGCATCAACAGGTCCCCTTCTCATGCAGGTTGATTTTTATCATGGTAGAAATATATGATGGTGGATTTCCCTCTTTATGTTGGATCCTCCTTTATTCTTTCACAACTTCTTCCTTCCATGCAGATCCTCATTTTGTCTTCATAGTCTTGGTATTTAATAATATGTCATCTTCCAATTATTCCCATCTACTCTAATTGCCTTGTTTCTCATGGCAATCTTTAAGTCGTGATGCACACATTGCAAGTTTGTTTTACTTCCCATAGATCTTATGAATGTTGCACGCAAACATTTGAGTAGTTGTTTCCCAACACACCTCTTTTTAAAGCTTCCATGTTATCCTTGGGTGGCCATGAACTTCTCTTTTGAGTTGTGCAGCTCATCTCATGAAGATATTTAGCTACAAATTCAATTTCTCCAATGGCAGACTCATTTTTCCTTGTCAAAAAGTTTTTTCTTCAAAAGAAGCTTCTCTTCCACAAATTCTTTGTTGGAAAAAATCATTTTCTATGGATTTCTTGTTTTTCAATTTCATGCTTATCAAGTTTTTCCCTTCCATTAACCCTGGTTCAAGCGAACCCCCCTTTTTCCCCCTTCTCATACGCCAAAGTCAGGCCTTGAAATTTCGGGTTGAGAATGGGAGCTTCTGGGGAATGAACGGACTGATGGTGAATTCCTCCTGGAGCTATCAGACCTGGGCACTAATATGTTTTGGTTTTATTATGTATTTATTTTTTAGTTTATTAAACATGGGTTTTCTTCAAAATCAAACTCTAATGCATGTGGAAAAATAACAGATTATCAATATTTTTTTTAAAATATGAGTGCACTAGATATTGAAGTCCTTGATCCAACAAAAAAAAAATTGAATTTCGATGCATACAAAAAAAAGTTAGTGTTATATAGTCCGCCTATGTCTAATTTGTTGGGTTTTGACTTTGAAACGATTAAGGAAAAAATATTCAATAAAACACTATGAAACCAATTGGAAGCACTAGAATTTAGCAGTTACAAAGTCAAAATTAAAAAAAAAAATTATCCTTCATAGAAAAAATTTTATGCATTTACTCTTTGATTGAAAGTATAACTCTTTAAAAGGCAGTGTTTACTAAAAAACTGTTTTGAAGAGATGGAAAAAGAAGTGCAGAAAATCTAATTCCAAACTTTGAAAAAAATATATTTAAGAGATTTATGAATAAAGTATGCAGGAAAATCACTAATTTTGCATGTCTTCCATTCTCACAGTTTGCTTAGCTATAGAAGTATGAAAGTGAAGATTTAATTAGGAAGAAATTATTTAGTGTCCAATTCCCCGACGACCAAAATTGTAAACCAGTAGTAATGGGATACCTGATACTAGGATTAGTTTCTTCATGGGCACGATACTTTACTAGTTGTTTCATGTTTTCTCAATTCTTCCCTAATTGTGGATAAATTTTCACAGAATTTCCCTGAGTGGGAGGATTGCTTCATTGGCAGATTGGTGTTCTTCGTTATGAGTTTTGTCTCACAAAGATTCGTTGGGCCTCAAGAATTGCCTCTGGCAAAAGTTCGCCTCTGTAAAGTTCTCTGCTTTGCCAAAAGTTTTGAGACTCCCTTCTCAGTCAACAAAATGAATTTCCATCAACCGTTTAGCTATGCAAGATCCAATAGTGCAGATTTCTACTTTTTCGTTGGTACTTTTGCTTGGCAGAAATTTTTGAAGTCCCTACCTAGTCAGAATTGCAAATTTTCGTGGCTTGTTAATCCCTGTCAAATCAAATGGTGTCGATTTCCTCTCTTTTTATATTACGTCGATAATGGGCCCACCATAGCTCAACCTACCTTCTATTTTGCTTGCCTTTTTCAGTTCTATTTGTTGGTAGAAGTTTTCAAGTAAATCTCGTAGGTCAAAAATTGATTATTCCGCCGGCACATTTTTTGAGCATTTCTAAGTAATTTCGCTCCCCTTTCATCCATGAGTGAGATCTTAAAATTCATCAATCTGTTCATGCTTCAACATCCTCCGATTGCAGATATGTGCTTGGTTTTGAGGGGTGTTGCCCCTCGGCTCTACGTAGTGCCATGACCAGGAATACATCTAGGTAGTTGTCCCCAAACCTCAAAGGAGGCATTGTCCCCTTGAAACCATGTGGTTGTCCCCTTACATGCCCCGACTCCAACGTCTTGAAAAAACAAAAAACATCCAAGGGGACTGCGCCGACCTGCTAATCTACACCCAATGGATGAAAGAACTTAGTCTTTTCAATTCCACATTTATAAACAAGCTTTCCCAATATCACCATATTGTAATGAACTTTTCACAATCTTTAGATTTTTAATGAAATTATCATGGAAAATAACATATTATTATTATTTGCTTCAACTTCTTTTATATTAAATATAATACTTTACCCTACTCTCTCCCTCCCATATGAGGAGTGTGGGGCAAGTAATCTTTAAAAGGAAGTCATTCTAATTATTTTGGTCCACTGGATTGCCCTACTTATCAATAGTTAAAATTGTCATTTTTTAACAATCTAAGTATAGGGCCTTGCATCTTTGTAAAGACCTTTTTTTTCCTCTTGAACAAATGGCAGAGTTGTTTTGGCTTTATTTTTCATATTTCAACCCCAGTGACCTATCTAGTGATGTTTTATGTTTAACATCTATCTACTCATGACCCACAAATAGAAGCAAGTCAAATCAACCTAGACTATAACCATTAATAAATGTTTTTTTATGGTTCTCTAACACAAAAGGTTAAGCCAACTTTAGCAATAGTCAATATATTTCGATTTAATAAATGATTGAATGTTAAAAGGGAGAGTTGGTTGATCACTAGTCTTTTGTAAGATCCCCCTTTAGTTTTTTGCCCAAACTTCTTTCATCAAATATGGATAAAAAAATTACGATTTTCACAAATTTGAGAATGCAAGCATTTTATCAAATTAATTACAAACTTCTGAAATGAAATATATTTCTACCTCTATGTTATTTCCATAGTACTTGACAAATTCTCATAATAACCATCACATAGAATAAATTCCAAACTTCAAAATGAAATTCTAATTTTCTTACAGCCCTACAATTAATTCAATTCTAAATTATTCCCTTCAGCTCACTGAACATCGCATTGGAGTTGCATGTGCAATTTTAGAATTCATGACTAACACTAACCTCCCAGTAATACTCAAATGAGGCGTTGTGCAGATGATACGTGACCCCTTTAGGCTGACATCTTCCTTTTGCCTTAATCGCATATCGTATTAGAGACACCAGCTAATGGTTCGGTGTGGCAGTTTGAAGAGGATGGCTACAAGAATAGAATGAAGGATTGGCAATTGCATTCTTACCACGTCACCCTTAACTCCATGGTATTTGTATGTTTGGTTGCCAGCATATAACACATAACAATCTAGTGTTCACGGTCCATTTAGAATTGAAAATATATGTATACCACGCCCAGCATAGACTCATTTCAAAGCCCACGTCTTGTTACCAACCGCGACCCATAAACTTGGGATTATAAAGGCAATTTTATATTATTACTCCCAAAGATAGTTCCGCTTCCTTAATATTATTCTATCGCTTCCTTACACATCCTACGATAGTGGAAATACGTTGACATGGCAGTAGCAATTAGATTAATAGCCAACGGCTTCCCTTTCTCTTCTACTTGATTCTTCAACTCCTTTAGAGGATGGAATTAACTGAAATTGTGCCTAGCTTATTACACCAATAATATAATATCGACTCTTTCTCTATCAAAACCGTACATCAGGTATAATGTATCGCTCCTCACCAAATCATACAGTTCTCTAACAATTTAATAATA
The DNA here is from genome assembly GCA_007258455.2 of Sequoia sempervirens. Classification (NCBI taxonomy): domain Eukaryota; kingdom Viridiplantae; phylum Streptophyta; class Pinopsida; order Cupressales; family Cupressaceae; genus Sequoia; species Sequoia sempervirens. The sequence continues at coordinate 11,103 of VDFB02012166.1, forward strand.
GAGTATCACCCAAAGATCTGCAACCGATATGAATATGATAATATTTTACCTTGGCGAATACTAATTTCACATATCTCTGAAATTTATCTTTGGGAAAGACCTCATAAATTTCTAAAACACTCCGAACAAATCATTGTCAGCCAATGCGGATTCTGAACTAAATTGATCTATAGATGACATTCGAACTCACCCTGAAACTCATGGGTTTTTGTCCTCAAGCTTCCTAAAACCTATAAATCCAGCTCTCAAATGTCTCCTAGAATAATTTCCAAATTGATGATTAATGAATTCCTTTTCACAAGCTTTTATACTTCACCACCCTTTTATTGTTTAATAAATATTTGAGCAATGTCACCTAAATAATTAATTAATTAATTATAAATACTCAAAATATTGCTAGGAATGATTTAATATCTAATTAATTAGATTAAACTTTGTGGTGATTACTTGGAAATCGAGGACATTACATCCTTGGCACACCATCCCATTTTATTCTCTTTACACCCTTATCTTTCTAATCCTTTGTCCCCTAACCCTTTTCTCCACAAATTTAGCTTAGCATTAGTTTACTTTTAGCTTAGACAAGAACCAACCTTCTCTAGAGGTTGCTTACATGTTTGAAGTTCTTGAGCATCCCACACTAAGTTACAACCTAAACCAACATTTATTTGGCCTCTCAAAGGTGTGTCAAATTGGAACCACAATACTTTAATCTATTCACGTAAAAGAATTTGCATTACCAAACATCTAAATTTGCAAGGAAATAAATAGATTCCACAAAGATTTGATCAACCCACAATGCACCCTTCAAAAAAAAATTAATTACACCATTTAATCCTTAACAATTCACATGAAATTTGTTTTCTTTAACACCTTTTAAGCCCATTTACATAATCAAATGAATATTAATACTAAATTAATTACACCATTTAATCCTTCAACAATTCACATGAAATTTATTTTTTAAGCCCATTTGCATAATCAAATGAACATTAATATTTGTACACATTTGGATACAAAATTCATAGCATCAAATAAGAGTCAATCCAAAGAGTGCATTACACAAAGAATATAGAGAGAGATATGTATACATGCATGCACACGTGTTAAATTTATTTATACATTAAATAAAGTTAGCCAGGCACACATAAAATCCAACTTGCTTAATGAATTACCACAATATGCCTCGGCAGAGCAAATATGGTTTCGTATTCCCATTGGCTCCTGGTTTTGACTATAATAGATGTTCAAATACAGCACACTTGGGAATAGTAAGTTGATACAAATATACCGACCATGCATTAAAAAGAAAATTAATGCGTACAAAAAAAATCAGCCTAAGTTATAGTTGAAATACTGAATTTTGCTTTTGCATCCATCTATTGAGTTGCCTTTAATAGATTGGGCTTGGTGTTCACACAATTTATTGGAAATACTATTTTTCTATGAATCTAAATCAAAACTGAAATACAAGTTACAAGAAACATATTACATGTGTTGAGAATATCCTTTATATCAAGGATATTGAAAATTGAAAATGCAGGATATAGAGGAAACTAGATTTAAGCTGTAAAGAAACCAGACCAGACCCACTGTCTTTTCGTCTTTAACAGTATGGGAAAAGGTTTGCATTTCTCTCATTCCCCAAGCCTTAATCATGTCTTTCAATTGAAAACAACTATCAAAATATCCATGTCTTACAACACAGGCTTGCTTTACAAATTATAGGGTGGTCTAACATGTCCTATACCTTTAGTTGCAGAAATCCCTACAAAAATGGTGCGCTGATCACTTTCAAAATAATAGATGCTGTTCATGCTTACATATAAACAACACAGAAACATAAATCAGTAGAAACTGGATATCTTCATGGTAGAAAGTAAGATTAATGTATGCATATGCTCACCACGTTCTACAATAACAACACAGAATCATTGGACGAAGTTGTGAGGAATTATTTCCATTACTGCATGCCTTCTCCCAGCTAAAAATCACTTCTCTATCGTTCTTCGTAGTGTATAGTCAATCCTTGCCAGTGTCTTCAAACCATCTGAGCTACCTTGTCATATAGCTCCTGTGGCCAATTTCTTGGCAAATAGTTTGCCACAAAGTTTGCAATCTACAAAATGCCATTAAACAAATCATTACATTATTTGAAGTCTTACAAACGAGACCAATATCATAAACTTCCTGTTTGACAAGGCATCTAAAAATGGGAAAATGTGATTTCGTTGATTTACATTATAATTGCCCATATCATCCACCAAAGGGAAAACTAGCCATTCACTACATTGTACTTGCCCATCCATACACCATAAACAAGCATAGAGTTAAGGTATTCAAATAAAATGAATAACTAAATGTTTCTTCTGGAATCAGTAGCATGACAGCTCACTACAGGTACACCACCATCCAGATTTTCGGACTTCTAACAAATATTTTATGCCCAAGGAATGCTCAGGAAAGTGAATAACAGACCGTGAAAACAAATGTTGACCCTGCATCTACTTTTGATTAACAGTTGCATTCAAAATTTCAAATAGAAATGTCTTGAAAACACGAGTGGACATCAAATTATTTACAATATTCAAACTCAAGCTCATCATAAGTTTACCAATTCCGATTTCATCAAATACCATGCATATTTAAAAATTATGGGAATAAGGGCCAGATCTGAACCATATAAGGTTACAAAGCCCATCCATGCAGCATCTAATGATAGTAAAACTAAATTGTATCAAGCAAGATGCAACTTTAGACTAAATAGGGAAACATGTCAAGTGTTTTGTGGGCCTGTTACAGTCTAATAGTGGAAAATGAGATCTTAAGTACCAAAGCAGCGAACAGCAACAAACCAAACAGAGATGAACTTATTCTGGAAGAGATGCCTGGAAACATTTTACATTATGTGACAAATTTTGAAGAGCATTTTGATTTAACTACGACATAAAAAAGTCTTTAAAGTCAAAGCAACCTTTAGGAGGAGAATTTGAAATCCTGTGCAAAGCATGCCAGCCCAAATCCAAACTCCGATCAGTCATCATAGTTGATTGGTCTTCACATTAACAACAAAATCCTCTAAAAATGAGTCAAATGAATGGGAAACAAAAGTCAAAAATTAAAGCAACAGGAAAACAGAGTGATATTCTACCAGTCCTCCACTACTTGGACTTACTAGTCATGTTTGCATATTTTTCCTAATGCAATTGGAACAATCCCAATTTGCAGAGACAACTCATAATTCAATTGAAACTTTAAAAAATATAAAGAAATCAGATTACTGTCCATGACAGACTAAATATGTCAACAGGGATCAAAAGTACAGACAAAACCAAAAGCTTAGGAGAGACAAAAATAAGGAGATCCTAACACCTATTTAAACCTAAGTTACCGGTTCGGTTTTGGGTTCGGGTTAAAGTTTAGAGAACACGTTTTAACTTGATTCAGGAAAAAAATTTTACTGGTTTAGTTTAGGTTTTGGGTTAGTTTTGGGTTGTTGACCACAAAATTATATAAAAATCGAAATATACCATGTTGCGGCGATATTTAAGTTCAAGAATACCACCATATTAATAGTCATCTTATGAAGTAAAAGTACGCTTTTATACTCAAAGTCGAATGTCATGATGCTCACAATTATATATAATTAGAGTTCAAGCAAGCATGGAAATTAAAATGCCGAAGTGACACAATGTCAATCTGAATCATATGGGTCATCAAAAAAAGCAGCATCATTAGCAACATTAGATGCTACATTTTGTGTAGAACCACAAAGAGCATTAGTGGCACTCGCACAAGCACTGCCACTAGCACCGACACTAGCACTCATGCTCGATGGTTAGCCAGACTGATCAGTGTCATCATGTCAGGCTGAAGTGACTTGGCTGGAAGCATCAGAATCAAGCTGCTCGTATATCCTCCACCTCGCGTATCCTCCTTCTTTTTGTATGTACAGACCTGTTTGTGTAAGGAGGCACAGAAGTTTACGATCCACCGCACATAAGTCATAGGCCTTTTTTGGAATTATTTCATTAATGTTTATTAGTCGGATGAAAGGAGTATGTATACATTTCCTCTACAGGAAGAGGATGAACTAGCGGCGTAACCATGAACCAAATTCAAATTAATAAATGGGTTAGGTTGAATTAACTGAAGCAGAAATTGAAATTAAAATTGAATTCCTATAGAAATATAAATTCTCCAAACTTACTTAGAAGGATGAGCTTTATTTTGTGAGTTTGGAGGTGCATGTATTCTTGCCCATGGAAGTCCCACCAACTATGAGCAGCCACCCTACACTTGTCTCGAAGAGCATCCATATTCTGATCAACACTCCCAGAGCATGCAAAAGCCATAAACTCAGCCCTCACTCGATCACATTGGTCACGATCACTGAAGATTCTACGAATTGCTGCCTTGTACCCTTGGGCCACTTCACCATCCCTATATGGAGCAACTCTTGATGAAGAGTAGAAAGTAATCTGGGGCTACTGTTTGGGACTCATTTTACGAAGCGAGAAAGATACAAGGGTAAAGTCATTTTGTGCTTATCTATCGGCCATGATTCCGCCATTCTTTGAAGGTGCGGATCGCTTTCCTGCATTGATGATTGGATCTATATTTATAATCATTAGTCGATATCGCTATACCTCCGCCCAAAACAAGGTCTATCCAAGTCACGGTCATAGCGGATCAATGCGCTCCGGTATGGGGCTCGGAGTGCGGCCGAATGAGGAATGCATATCAACAACGATCCACAAACCATCATCCCGGATCTTTGCGGTCGTACGCTCATTCCCGGTGCGCTTTCCGCACAAACTGGTGAGGGCTGATTACGTGGCATGGCGTTACCTCTAGAACATATAAAATTAAGATCTCCAACACAATTGTTGGAGGCCAGCAGTCTCGGCTTGGCTTTGTTTTAGCAAATTAAGGTAAATTAATCTGTTCGATATACAAAATCAGAATTTAAAAATCAAAATTAAAAGAAAATTCAAAAATTTAAAAATATTGAGAATTAACTTACCCTCAACAACTCCAATTTAGAGAATTGTCTAAATATTCCTTGCGTCATATGGTGGTTGGTGACAAACATTTGGATGTCTTCGCCCTTAGCATACACCTGTTTGATCCATTCAATTTTGGATCCAATTTTTTGTAGCATTTAAATTTGAGGAGGTGGACCCGTGTCAAAGATATTGTGGACCGCTCTCCGGCCAATAACCAGGCGGCTACCGTTGCATTGTCTTGGTTACCGACTTGCTTGTTTGTTGGCCCCTTCTTATTCAGCTTGCTTAAGGATGTCGATGAGCGTAAATGGACCATCTTTCACTTGTCCTTCACAATCTACTGCTCTCAAAAACATTGCCCCTTTAGGGGACACAGCAATAACATTGATCAATGGGCGATTTCTTGCATCTTTCCATCCATCAGAAACTATGGTCACCCCTGTTTTGATCCACGAATCCCTTATGGGCTTCAAAGAGTCTGCTACATGTTTCACCTCTTTCTCCAATAAGGTGCAACGCACTTTCTCAAAACCTGGGCCCTTATACCCCTTTGGAGCCTCATTAATAGATTTCACCATTTTTAGTATGGTGACAGCGTTGTGAATGCGCAATCCGTGGCGAGCATATATTTGTATAATGTGATCAGCAAATCTCTTACGCATACCGATGCGAAAATGAAGCTTCAGGACATAGATCTTTTATTTGGTAAGGGAGCCACGGTTTGCTCTTGAGGATGTTCAAATGGATGAAAACTTTACGTAGGTGGAATAGAAGTGAGTGGTGTAGGGGTTTAAAATGGATGAGAGATCTTTCTTTGGATGGCTTCATTTTACTACTTTGGATTTGTTTTGAATTTTGCCTTTTCTTGCTCAACAATATATTTCAACACTATATCTTTTGGAATGCCTTCGTTGTTTTCACCTGGACAATTTTTGATGCTTGTTTCAGGGATCCCGCACAAGTGCCCTTTTACTCGACTGTATGAGCTCGAATATTGAACATTGCAATGACTACAAATCCAAACATATCCTCCACCACTTGGAAGTTGCTGAACCATTTCTACATATTTCCAAAGGGGAGAGGTTGGGTTTATTTTGAAACGAGATTGGATTGAGCCTGAGGAGGTACCGGTTGCCATTGTAATACGGAATAGTGAATACCTAAGGCACAACATATTGAAATTTTAGTATTGATTCATTGAATTTGAAACTAAAAGACTTAATTAATTTCAAAAAAATGAAAAAATTGAACATGTTGATGTGTTGCCGTTATTTAGAAGATGAAAAGAGTAAAACAAAACAATAATTAAAAACAAAATCTCTGGGGATTCGGGACTGCTTTGTGAAAAATCTTGAAAAAAATGATGAAAGAGCCTACCTCTTTGGAGAAATCTTGCTCTACGATCTTCTTAGCAACGAATAGACACTTGCAAGTGCTTAGGAATAGCACAGCAATCAACTTTGAACAATCTACGATCAGCCTTCAAGTCTATTCTAGCTTGTGCAAGCAAAAAAGAAAGTTTAACAATGGAGGCAAAAAATCCTTTTTCTCGATACGATTGGTAAAATGAGTTTCACTTTACCTATTTCATGTTTTTGAGGCAAGTATTAGGGTTAGAAAGAATAAAAAACTATTTAAAAGTCAAAAAAAAAGTCAAAAAAATATTAAAAAATTCAAAAAACGTGTTAAAAATCGCGCTGGGCGCGAAATTCTGCCCGGGTTCGAACCGGGTTCGAAATTTTCGAACCCTGGCCGGACCCACAGTCAGGGGTCCGAACCCTGGCCGAACCCACAGGCCCATTTTCGGACCCACAGGCAAATTCGGGCGGACCGGACCCGAACCGAACCCGAACCGAACCCGGGGCCTATATAGGCGAATCCAATAACATAGATTTAAACAAGTTCTACATTACCAGATTCTGCTATATAGGGTCCCAGACCTATACCCAACCAGGCCAGGAGCAGGAATGGCGACGGGAGCTCCTCAAGAGTGGCCAAGGAGAATCCCAGCCACCATGGGTTCCTTGAGGGTACACCTCCCTAACCACTCTGGACGCTCCTATAGGCATGCCAAGAAAAAAACCGCCAAAACTAAGTCAAAAAGCCATTTTCTAACCAATAAACATTTTTTTTTTAAAAACCCTAAAAGCTACCTAATACCTAAAACTCGCCCCTCATTTTACAAACACAACTCCATTTCACTAAAACTCATTCTTGCTAAAGCCATTTTTGCATTTTGAAAGGTAGCTGGTTTTTTTCAAAGGCGAACAAACATAAAGTGCCAAGGGGGTGAATATAGCTTGCAAATATTTTAACTAATTATTTTAGTTTTTTAACGAAATTTGACGAGTTTTAAATGATTTTTTTCAAATTCAAAAAAAAAAAACTATTTTTGTCAAGTTTCAAGAATTTTTTATAATGTCTTTTGATGTTTGTTTTGAAATTTTATTAGTTTATGCATATTGTGAGATTGCATTTTTTTTTTTTTTATAATTTAAATTTTTATAATTCCTTATAATAGCAAATTGCAATCTATTTGGAATGGCTACTAGTTCAAGTTTAGTGGGCATTGAGACAAACAAACAATTTAAATATGACCAAGCATCTCCACTATGGAAATATGCTATGTTCTATGTCCGGACGGGGACGGGGACGGGGGGGATGGCAAGGTACACGTTTCCGAGACATTTCCTAAGGGGCAATTTTTAGGGGACAGCAGGGGATGGCGACATACAAAATAAATATATATATATATATGATTTTTTCAAAGGGCTTTAAAGTAATATTAGAGAGAGAGGGGAGAAAGAGAGATGTAATAATATCGTGGCAGAATTACTTCAACAACAATATCAGTATGGTAAATAGCAGAACAGGCCGCTATAGGCAGGCAGAAATGTCATTGAAAGCATTATAAAGTTTCATCTATGAATATCAAACATCAAATGAAACCATGAACCTATTAATGAAATAGATACATGTGTCGAAGTCTCAAAGGTTTGAAACAGCAGAAAATCAAAATAATACAGTACCATGATCCTATGAAATTAAGCCTCATTGAGACTCACTAGAATATCAGACTTTCAGGAACTATAGATCCATATCATCCTCACGGCGAGTCTGGACAAAAGATTTAATATTTAGTCATTTTCAAACTTTAGCCCAAACAATTAAAACATTAAACAGTTGGTGGGACCCACACGAAGGAGCTAAACCTTTAAAAAATCATTTTTTAATTGATTTTTAATATATTTTGACTTGCAGCCTGCAGGTTAGCTATCCTCGGTACAGGGAACCGTCCCCAATCCGTATCGGGGACGAGGAAACGTCCCCAAAGTGAAGGAAACGTTTCCTAGCGTTTTTGATGGATTTTGCATTTTCGGGGACGGCAGGGGGACGTCCCCTTTGTGTCCCCCCATCCCCGGGATGGTAGGGGATGAGGACAGGGGGTTTTGGGGCAAGGGACATGTCCCCATGTAACCTTGGAAATATGTTAAGATACTCGATCAACTTCTAAAAGGTGGGCTTTTATTTGGAATTCTAATGAGTGTGGAAACATTTTTCTGAAGTGTTAAACACACCATTGCATCTCCTTGCATATGCATTATCCCCAAATACTATAGCATATAGATACTTTCTTTTCCAAGGAGAGTTGCACCATATAGAGATAGTGAAGGTGTTTGTACATGACCACATGAACACACCATTCCAAAGAATCTTCTCAGATCCAGAAGTGGTGGATAATGTTAGGAAAGAGTTTGGTAGATTTATCTCAAGACGAGATCATAGTATTTGTGTTCTTCAAGACCAATACAAGGAAGATGCTTGTACATGATGGTACCTTCATGGGCAAGAATCTTTGTTCATCTAACCTCTTGCAATCAAGATGCTATCACAAGTAAGCATTTTTTATTTTTTATTTTTTAACATTTGTAGACTTTAATACTTACCATTCTTTAATTTCTTTTGCATTTTTTTATTTTCAAGTTGTGTTGGTTTTCTCTCCAATTTCAACATGTTGCAAGTTCTTCGACTAAACAGAATTGGAGTACATACTCCTTTATCCACTCAAAGAAACGTAACTGATTGGCTGCCAAAAAAACAAAAGTCTTGGTATATATCCATTCCAACTTGCATCTCCTATCACATAAGCAAGATGACTACAAGGGGCAATGAAGAATTGGGATATGACACTGAATGCCAATATAATGTCCCTAATTTTGCTTGAGCATCAAAGTTGATTGGATTTAGCACATTCCACAGCCCCTGCAGTAGGTAACTATATTTGTGTTATGGAACCACTTGCCACGTTGTCGATGGTTTTCTCCCTTCAATGCCTCGCTATTTATTGTTCAAAGCTTAGCCTTGGTTGACTGGAGTTTCGCGCACTGGCTACTCCCGGTAAGTCACTATCCGAGGGTTTCTATTTTTAGGTAAGGGCATACGCTCACATGGAGAAACGAGGGAGAGTAAGACTCACGGACTTAAAGCAGGCGCAATGTGGACAAGTATTTCCAAGAGGGAATGAAGTTATTAAAGTTTAAGTGACTTAAGTGATTTATTTAATTATTTTAATGTTATTATAAAGTTATAAAGTAACTTTATAATAATAGTCACTTTAATTTTAATAAAGTGTGTTAAGTGGAATTAAAGTGGGAATATATCTTTTATTCCACATTGACAAGGGAAGTGTTTGAGCTCTCACAAGAAAAAGAAAAAAAGGAACTCAAGAGCTCATTCTTTAATAATCCAGGAATTAATATTGGTTTGAAGATTTCTCTTTGGCGTTTGGGGAAGGGAGCACTAGGGTTTTTGTTAGCATATCAGCATTGGAGAGCGTAGCTGCTTCATTGCAACAGCATGTTGAGGTTGTGAAATATCAACTGAAGGTGCTTGACTGTTGGCTTCATCCAGAGGTCAAGTTTGTGCTTCATCGAATTTTCAAGAGAGTTTCAGAAAAAAAAGTTCTTCATCTTTCAAGTATCAGAGGATTGTATCTTGGGTATGATCTAGTGTAAAAGCTTTCGAAAGTGAATTATAAAATCATTCCATTTCTACAGTAGGTTTTTATATTTACATTCGTTGAGTGTTATTTCATTACTTTCCGGTTTTATGTTTTAAAAACTTTTCAAAACATAAAAACCTTAATCTAACTAAATTCTTGAAACCAAAAAGCACCAAACAAAGCACCAGAAGACAAGAGAAGACAAGTTCTTACAGTGGTATCAAAGCCTGATTCCTGCCATTTTGTGTTGAGAAAAAATTTTGGAACAAAAGAAAATTTTCTAAATATTAGGGTTTGGATATTAAAATTTTGAGAATCTGGGGTTTGGAGATTATTCAATAATAAAATCTGTATTCCTAAAGTATGCAAATCTGACGTGTATTAAAAGGCTAAAAATAACAAGAAAAAAGATATATGTTGAAAGTTTTGGACTCCAACGCATGAGACAAAGAATTTAGAAAAAATCGACAGGAGCAGAAAAGACAAGAATAGCTTTTTGAGGTGCTTGAATCCGGCACTGCTTGAGGGATTGTGAGCCATTCCCAAAGAGCCTCCTTTGAATATTATCATCGAGCCTTTGAGGAGAGAACACATATTTTATATTGATAATGACAAAGTCAAAGCATTTTCTGGGGAAGTGCATCATCTCAAGACTCCTGGTGCAGCAAGTGGAGTCGTTAGATATTTGGCATCTTCAAGTATAAATAAAAACTGAGGACGGCACTTTTAACTTCATTGAAATATTGTCACCGTCAACAAATGAAAGACAAATTGCATATCGAATCTAAAAGAATCGATATTAATTTAGAGGCAAATATTTAATTCAAGTTTAGAATATCAATATAATAAGAGCTTCCTTTATTTTTTTTCAGTAGCCACTGAAGACAAAGACAAGCTTTGTAAAGTCCACGCAAGGATTAAAGGTATCCAAAATAAGACAAAAAATCAACTTGTCGGGAGCAGCTTAGGGGAATCGAAATACACATTCCAGATAAGACAAGGTAAAAATAATCATGGTTCTCTAAGGATTGACGCCAGGTGACAAGTCGAGTTTCTAAAAGGTCTCGATACTTCTCTAGATCACATTGGCCTTCAGGTTACGTGGAGTTTAAGACGTCAGAAGAAAAGATGAATCTGGAAAGCGTCAGACAGTTTGAATCATCAAAAAATTATTATCGAGCCAGACAAGTCGTCATTTATTTGAAACGAAGCTGGGAGATGTCACAAGAAGACGCCAAGTGCTGGAGAGAAGTCGCACATCATTAAAAAGCCAATCTGGGCACACAAACCAACAGGGTCGAGTTAAGTGGAGACATCAAGCAACTTGATTTGACTTGAGGGGAAGATGCATACCATCTAGGAATTGAGGAAGTCGATCTTGGACCTTGTCTACATCAGATTTATCACATCATTGGTGTCACTTCAGGTTTATTACATCTCCATTAGTCTTTTTCAGCATTGCTTTTAAGTTGGTTAGTTGTTGGTTTGTTTAGCAGCCAGTAGTTTTGTTGGGCGTCATTCTATATTGCTGCCAAAACAGCAGATGCATTGACATGATATTATATCGTGATGAGTTACCTCTGTTGTAAATTATCTATCATCGGTGATAACCAAAATTAGATATACAGCTCACCTTTATAATCAGTTATAAATGCTTTTCAAATTAGTAACATCATTCAGGAGGAGTTTGGGGTCTGATTGCAAACTGTTAGAAGAAATGCCAAATATTGTAGCTTCCGGACTGGGTCTTATGATTGCAATTGGAAATCATTGAGTTGCATCTTCATCTTCCTTTCCGATGTTGGAACAATTTCATTAGAGTTCTCAAGCGCATATTGTCATCATTTACACTAAAGAAACTCATAAATAGCAGTTGGTCTTCTTCATTTAGGACAGAGGGTTACATCAAGTCAATTGGAATTGTTTTCAGTTGGGCAGCGAAAATGGGCTTCATGGCAACATTGTTTAGTGATACACAGGCATTGAAAGAACTTGAACAATCACAATACAAGCTCAGTCGAGAGTTGCTGCGTTTAGAGCAGACAATTTCAAAGTTTGGACAGCTTAAAGGGATCAATTTCACCGTCTATCGACAAAGGTACAACATCACAAAACAAAAAGAAGTTGTGTTTCTATTGCAAAGGGGCTTACAATGAAAACCATGATTGCCTTTTGAGACCTAAGGGCAAGGCGAATAGAATAATGTGGGCACCCTATGAGGATTCAGAACCTGAAAAATCCAACCAGCAAAGTAATCATGAAGAATCTGAGTCAAAACATGAGGTCTCTACAGGGGAAGTATCCAAAAGTCTCTATGATGAGTTTGGTTTAAAATGTGATAGGTTAGCAGATCATGATCTTCAACCTACAGATGGGCATGAGGTTGAAAATGAAGTGGTGATTGATAAGAAAATTTTACATTGAGAAAATAGTATGGTGGAGCCACAGAATGATATTCACAACATTCCAGAAGTTGTGAGCAACACTGCTAACAATTCTGTTTTTCATGACAACAGTAATAAAAATTTGCAACAACATGAGACAGTGGTGATTGCACATGTGCAAAATGATTCTATTGAGTTGTCACAAGACGGTACTCAAGATTTGGGTACTAATGGTGCAGTATTTGATGTGGATTCATGTCATGGTGAGTCTGATTTTCTAGATCAGACCTTAGAAAATAAGTTAGAAGGTTCATATGTTGACATGGAATCCCAGGATGGTGAGTTAGATGGTGATACAATTACATTGGAAGTGGAAGTGTGTGAAGATACTGTCATATCAGCAGCTTCTACTTTGCCAGTTGAGCCATCATTTGAGGTACATATCAGTAGTACCTTAGATATTGATGTGTGCACGGTTGATAGCACACACGATGTTGCTACTCGCCAAAGAGAGTTGATGAGGGATTGACCTCTTGCTATAATGGGACATGGAACCTGGAAATGATGGAGTCCGCGGGGGTAACTCCATCGTCGGTAGGTTAAGGTTGATGACGGTGCCGAGTTGTTATAGCTTTAGAAGCATTTTGTTGCTCCAGCAGGATCGCGGCAACCCTATGGGTGGAATACTCTTATGTGTCGGAATTGGTACGTTGACGTTAGCCTTTCCCTTAGAGTTCCATACATTGCGAAACTGTTGGATTAATGAAACACAGAATTTATTTGCAGTTGCCTGGCGATAAGAACTATCTTCTCGAGTGGGGATTTGCTTCCATGAGATAAGCTAAAAGGAAGGAGGAATTGGGCAGAGCTCACTCGCCTTGAGCTTAGAATGACTTACTTGGACTCATTCACCGGAAGCCCAATTAGCCCGCTTTCCGAGTCACCGATCCGTTTGGAAGGAGGAAACTGAGTGGGTTGAAGTTCATGACATAGTCTCCACCGATTCGCGATCCGCGATCTGAGTTTCCCTCGGTGGCGGTTGGTGCGTTTGCGGTATCCACAGAGTTTATGGTGAGGATATTGGTTACATCTATCAGAGATATGGTGTTTTCGGCACTGGTTGGGAATGGGTACTTCCCAGTTTGAAGCGATGAGAACCACTCTATTTACATCCCGAGGTTCTCACGGCGGGTGAATACCATAGCCAGATGATGGGATGATTGCCGTGAAAACACAGCCGCGGTGGTGGGTTCTCACGAGAGCTATGTGTTAATTACCTGCGAGGAGCTAACCATCATCTTCACAAGGGATTCGTAGAGTATCATCTAGTTGGGAGTGTGGCTCTCATGTTGATTTGTTTCCCTCTCCTGGAAGCAAATATGTTACCTCATCCCATGCAGCTGATTTTGGATGCCCACTTGTTGTGTTTTAGAGTCAAAGTGATCAGCTGCTTGATTCCAGTAATGTTAGTGATGAGCCATTGACCGAGGTTGGAGCGTTCTATTGCAACTACACAGTGAGGAGTGCTCATCATTTTTCTTTTGATCCATACGTGGAGGACTTGATGATGTATCAATGTGGATTGGCTTCGAGGTTATACCATCCATTGTGGGATGGGAGTTTGCCATCTTCAGAAGATGGGATTAGCGGTTGCAAGTACTCGACTCAGTTGATTGTGGGGAATTACTTGAAGGGACAGCAGTCAGTTATCCATCATGTTGATATGTATCCGACAAGGTTTGCTTCTTTTGTGCCACAAAGATTTCATATGGATACATGGTTATAGGGTGATTATGGTGTCAATGGGCATGATGGCTTGATTTGCCAGCACATCCATGGGAGTTTGGCAAAGGATAGAGAGAGATACAGGGTAACAAATGCTTCCAGATATTCTTACTTCCTTATGATGGGTGGATGTTAGTATCGTTTATATTGGGATCCAAGTGGCGATAGGATTGGTACTGTGTTTTGGATGGGTCACAGTGGATTGCTTCACCACTCCTAGCAAGGTGAAGTTGGGATCAGTATTGAGCAGCAGAAGTCTGAGGATGTTCTTCTTAGCAGGCCTCTATTCTGGGTTTGGGATCTAGGGAAAGCCTGTGCAGTTGTGGTTTTGCTAATGCTACAAGAGACAGTTAGAGATGCATGGGACAAATCACAGTTCTTCCTTTTCTTTGCAGTAGAGATTGCTTGGGGACAAGCAATTTCAGGGAGGGTGGACTATAATGTCCCCAATTTCGCAAGCATCAGAGTTTGGTGGATTTAACCTATTCCTAGCCCTCGTAGGCTAATATATCTGGTTAGAGGGTCCCTTTTGGTAGTGATTAGTGGTTTTTTCTCCTTCAATGCCTCATGTGGGTTCAAGCTTAGCCTTCGGTTGACTCAATTTCACATACCTACTATTTATAGTAAGTCACTATTCAGGGTTTCTATTTTTAGACGAGCATCCGATCACATGGAGAACAAGGAGAGTCAACTCCTGGTTCAGACGGCATAGCAAACGGACAAGTATTTCAAGAGATTAAAGTTTAAGTGACTTAAGTGATTTATTTAAATATTTTAATGTTATTATAAAGTTATAAAGTAACTTTACAATAATAAAGTCACTTTAATTTTAATAAAGTGTGTTAAGTGGAATTAAAGTGGGAAGATATCTTTTATCCCACATTGACAAGGGAAGTGTTTGAGCTCTCACAAGAAAAGAATAAAAGGAACTCAAGAGCTCATTCTTTAATAATCCAGGAATTGATATTGGTTTGAAGATTTCTCTTTGGCGTTTGGGGAAGGGAGCCCTAGGGTTTTTGCCAACGTATCGGCATTGGAGAGCGTAGCTGCTTCATTGCAATAGCATGCTGAGGTTGTGAAATATCAGCTGAAGGTGCTTGACTGTTTGCTTCATCCAGAGGTCAAGTTTGTGCTTCATCGGATTTTCAGGAGAGTTTCAGAAATAAAAAGTTCCTTCATCTTTCAAGTATCAAAAGATTGTATCTCGGGTATGATCTAGTGTAAAAGCTTTCAAAAGTGAATTATAAAATTATTCCATTTCTGCAATAGGGCTTTATATTTACATTTCCAGTATTTTATTTCATGCTCGGTTTTATATTTCAAAAACACACAAAAAGTATAAAACCCTTGAAAATAGAACAAAATTGCAAAACCCAAAAAGCACCAAACAAAGCACCAGAAGATAGGAGAAGACAAGTTCTTACAATGTACCAACTTGGATGCATCTATTGTAGAGCTTGCTAGAGTCAATATAGTTGATGACAACACTCTTGCACATGATGTACCTAGTGGGAGTGGCACTCCATTTGTTTGTGGTTCAAATGATGTTGAACCAAACAATGACCTTGATCTAGATCCTTTTGATGAAGATTGCAATATACAAGTTTTTCATTGTATTTATTTCAAACTTTGTAATTGTAATGATTTCCATTTGAATTATCCTAAACATATATGGTGTATGACATAATATTGAAATTTTGAACTATCAATTGACATTTATCTTTATCACTACCATTGATCAATGATGAAGTATCATACTATCAAATGTACTTACAATTCAATTTATTTTTATAGAAACATTGCATATTATATGTATATTAATGATTTTCATTTGAATTGTCCTAGATATTTATGATGTATGACACAATATTGAAATTTTGAACTATCGGCATTTATCTTTATCACTACCATTGATCAATGATGAAGTATCATC
>VDFB02012167.1:0-42340 GCA_007258455.2 Sequoia sempervirens
AAATTTCGTTAAGAATTGAGAAAGTTATGGCCGTTTTAGTGACCGCGGCTTTTAAGATTTAGTTGTTCATACCCGAATTTTCTTTTGTTTATAACATTTTTTGTCTTATAGGATCTTTTGGGTAAAAACGCTGGTTTTGGAACCTTTATGTCTTAGCCTACAGACATCTACACCTAAAAATTTTGTTTATTTTGAGAGTTATCACTATTTTAGTTTTCTATTTTCATTCAAGTTTTTTTTGTTTATTAATTTTTTGTTTGTAGCATGTGGCTTTGGAGTGGGGCTCCCAAAAATTGCTTCTTTTGAAGCAACAAAAAAATTGAACTCTTAGTTTTTTGTTTTCTTTGTTTTCTTTTTCTTAGTTTAGTTTAGTCTTTTTATTTTCTAGTTTAGTTATTTACTAACTTTTAGTTTGGTTTTTAATCTCTTGTTCTAACTTAGTTTTTTTTGCAGCTTTCTCGTTGGTCCAAGACATTTATAAAACTACTAATTTGTGGTTTTGCAGCTCCGTTAGTTGAAGACTCATTTCTTAAACAATGTGTTTGTGATTTCTAGTTTAGGAACACTTCTTTTGGTGCATTAAAATGAACATGTGCTTGATTCTTTCTGACTGTGCTTGAAGGTGGTAGGTGATTATGCTCTCACCTTGTGAAAACTAGGTGATCAAAAAACTAGACCCACCTTATTTTTTGTCACCTTCACGACTTAATAATTGAAGTATCCTCTCCCCTTGCACTTTCGAGTGATCCTGGGTGTAAGAGAAATGGTTATTATTTCTAGAAATAGGCCTGCCTTAAGGGAAAAAGTACTCACCTTAAGGGACGACCCGACCAGTAATAGGCTAAAGCCAAGCCACTTCCAGCCAGGATAGAAAATGGGTGCTTGAGGAAAGTTCAAGTACCATGAGTGCGATGTGTCACACCTGGGATGGGAGTAGTAATTCTGTATAAACCCCTCAAGGAGCGAATCCCTCTTAGGGCCGAGTGCCACCTAATTGGTGATTAATCTCTCGCTCCATGTGTGGCCACTTGAACAGATGCCCTAACTAAACACCTATTATTTTAGAAGCCAACTATTTTTAGCCGTTGCTTGGTATAGTGCAGGGTATAGTATCATGCCCGAAGATACTCACTACCGACTCCCTTGAGTAGAGATAGCAGTTCTTGGGAAGTGATAACCCATGAATCCAAAGTTGGTGTGCTTGAATGACGTTAATGAGTCGTGGAGGGGAGCCAATGCCACCAAACTTCTAAGATATCCGCCTAGAAGGAAAGGTGCTTTAGCACCAACTGGGGTATATTGTGGATATATCAAGTATACAAACCATTGGCCTATTAGGATTGTTCTTGTCTCATGTGCATTTGCATACACGAAAATATCGTGCCTGTCAAGTGTTTTCTAGATTTTCAAACAATATACACAACATTCACAAATCTGAACACAAACAATCGACCTCAAACAAACATCACACTTAGTAACTTGCAACACCTCAAAAAATTCCCAAAACTCTCAAAACCAAACATGTCTAATTGCTATCCTCCATATTCACCCTCGACCTATGAACAAAACCAAAGGATTAAATATCTTGACCATCGTTTGAAAGAGCTTGAAAAACAACTTGAATCCCAACATTTGAATGAAGTGATGCAATCATCTCATAAGCCTTTATCCTTACCCAAAACTACATCATCCAAGTTCAATATCCATGATTTTCTGCAAAGGCTAAATGAGAAACCTAAATCTATGTCCTCAAACACAAATAATCTTGAGCAATCCTACCATGTCATGCATCTATCTTCATCTCCCATAATTCAAAATAAACCTCATGAGTCTTCCACCCAAGTTAACGATTTCATCCAACCATCCTCTCTCATCATACCATCCACATCCAATGAGTCATGTCAATCTATTAGTCCAAAGCATGCTAGAATAGACTTCCCTAAAAATCAAGATCAAAGTATTCTTTCCATTCCATCCAATGATACCAAAAATTTCCAATGCTCTCCAATCTTTGACCAAGATCCCATCTCTCAAGAACCTCATGATGATCCCCTTATCTCTTTTTGTTTCATTCAAGATGATTCCCTTCCATCTCAAGAGAAAATTATCCTTCAAAGTCCTCCTTCCACGTCATCTAATGAATCCATACCATCTCATGATTCCATCATATCCAATGATCAAGATATTCTTTCCACAAAATTTCAAGATTCCCTTCCTCATCAAGATCAAGATAAACCTCCATTCAAGGATACCCTTTCATTCCATGATGATGTTCATCCTTCTCATGATCAAGACATGCCTTTCATACCACTTCGTGATGATTCCATACCTAATAAAGAGAAAGCTACTCCATCTCCTACACCTCTTGATCCTTTTCCAAGTCAAGATCAAAGTACCCCTTCATCCCCATGTCAAGATCCTATCACCCATCCTAATTCCCCTCATGATCACAATCCTTTACAAGAGTCTATCACCCCTATTCAAGCTATCCATGAACCCCTTACCTATCAAATGGGTTCCCTCACTTTTATCCAAGGTGGTTTACTCGAAGATCTTGTTATTCCTTCCATATCACAACCACCTCGCGATGAACTTGCATCTTGTTTCATAAACAATATATATCCCATTGGCAAACGAATGTGTCAAAGTATGAACTACAAAGGAAAAGGATTAGGCATTCATGAACAAGGTATCCTAGAACCCCTTTATATCCAAGAAAATACATACTATCATGGCCTTGGTTAAACACCTCACGCTCAAGACATTGGTATCCATCATAAGTCCATATTCCATCAAAATAAACCTACTTATCCTAGTACATCAAACCTTCCATCTATCCTAGGTCCTTATCCTAGTTCATCAAACCTTCTGTCTATCCTTGGTCCTTATCATCCAAACCCTAGTTCATCAACCCTTCCATCCATATTGGGGCCCTACATACCTTCATCTCCTATTCATCAAGAACAACAAAGGCACACACCCTTGATTCCCTCTCAAAATTCTACCTACATTAACCCATCCATAAGACCTCCATATCATTCATCTCCATCCACCCATCCCATTGCTCTTGGAAGCAATTTGGGTGCCAAATGTCAAAATCTTACATATCAAAATCTACATGTATCAAAGGATCAACATGTCTCCTTGAAGAGACATGCAAAAATAAAAGAAAATTTGATCCCAAGTCAAAATAAAAATCCAAAAGGCCACAAAGGCCCATCAAGTCAAAAGAAAATTCCAAAAGGCCACAAAGGCCCATCAAGTCAAAAGAAAATTCCAAAGGCCACAAAGGCCCATAAATCAAGAAGAAAAATTTCAAAGGCCACAAAGGCCCATAAAGCAAAAAGAAGAATCTCAAAGGCCACAAAGGCCCATGAATCAAAAATCAAAGTCAAAAGCTATGTGGATTCCTAAAAGTCTCGTAGAAGCAATAAAATATAAATTGGCATCCAAATTTGTTAATCCAAAAGCTTCCTCCTATCATCCATTTAAAAACCTATCATCTTCCAAATTCATTTTTCCTCCATCACTCCACCACCCTTCAAGGTGTGTGCCGATGTTGATCTTTCCATCCTTTCCATCCTTTTCATTTATCCATCAACAAGCCTTCCAAACTCCTATCCATTATCCAACATCCATCCCCCATTATCCTCCTTTAATCCAAACCTTTGCATAAGTCCTTAGCTTCTTCCATCGCACCATTTATCTACCAACGTTTATGAGTCTAATCCTTCTTGCCATGGTTTATTAGAGCACATATTAAAGGGATATTAGCTGTGAAACTTGATGCTTGAGTCCTTCCTCCATCTCCCTATCATGCATATATTACCTTCCATATCCATATCCTATCTTCCATATTCCTCTTGTACTCTACACTTGGGGGCAAGTTTCATCCATCCTTTCATTCATATCCATTATCCTCTTTACGTTCATCCTTTACCTTTCCACCTTTGATCTTGACAAGGTTAAGAATCTTCTTGAACATCGTATATCTTATCCTATACACTTTATCCATATCTTTCGTACCATATCCTTCACCGTATCCATATTCCACCATCCTATCTTAATGCATCCTCTCTTCCCTTCCTTGGTATTGATGAGGAATAGGAGAAAAATACTTAGGCATTATGTCCATATCTTATTGATCTTGATCATCCTATTCATTATCCTTATCTTTGCATTCTTCCATTCCATATCTCCTAGCTTATCAAAATCCATGTCCCATTTCCTTCCTTTGTTCTTGATGAGATTAGGGGCAAAATTACAAACACATGCTTTGGATTCCCTTTCATATCCTTATGTGTTACCATTCCATCATAGTTCACATCCTTATCATTTATCCATGATTAAATTACCTCCAATGTTGGTCATCATGTCCCTTTGCAACCTTGAATCTTATCATGTGAATCATATTTGAGCCTAGCTGTAAAACATTATCCAATCCTCATATTTTTTTGTCAATCAATCATAAACAATCATCAATCTTATCGTACTTAGAGGAATCAGTGATCCTAAGTACTTATCATCATCATGCCTTATGGAATCGATCATTCCTAGCATCCAATCAATGAACCATTATCATCTTTTGACAAAGGATATGTTGCTTGTGTGACATGTTTTGCAGTGAATCTTTCATTTTGATCTATCATTTATCCATGGTTGTATTACCTCTACTATGGAAGATCTTATTCCTTCAATCAGCCATATCACATTTCACTTCACTCCATCTTTAAAACTTCAAAAAATCATAAAATGTCCCAAAAATCAAAAAAATAAAAGAACTCAAAAATGTCAAAGGAAATAATCCAAAAAAATCATAAAATAACCTGAATAATCCAAAATCTAAAATGTCCCAAAAATAATCCAAAACTGCAAAATGTCTTGAAATAATCCAAAAAAAAATAATCATAAAATGTCCTGAAAAAATCCAAAAAAATCATAAAATGTCCTGAAGAAATCCAAAAAAAACAAATATTCCAAAAATCCCAAAAAATCAAAAATTCCAAAAAAATAGTGACACTTTCAGATCACCACACGACTTTGAACTTCAACAAAATCAAAACATACAAGTGTTGACAACTAAGCAAACATTATAACATATCTATCAACCCATCTTACAAATCTGTCTGAACGCATAAACTGTAACAAGAATTAGTTCCACATCGAAGGTTGATCCATGTTTGTTTGTTTATCTTTGATTGTTTTATGATTTTATCTTTGGTGACATGCCTTTTAGCTTCTCTAGGATGTCTTTGACTAGAGAGGCAAGGATGGGGCATGTTCATTTGTTTGTTGTTTGCGGATTGTTTCTTATTCACAAGATGAGTCGTCTTAGGACATGGTTGTCTAAAACCATCGAGGACCTATGAGTCTAATGTGGATGAGGAGTATCTCTTGTCTAATAGCAGTCTTCCATGCACAAGTATTCTGTGTCATCTAAGATTCTTATACCCAGATGCTTATATCATTACTAAATAAAAAAATGCAAATGCGATTCAAAGGAATGCCTTAGATGTTCGCAGTTATTCAGATGTTTATACCACTTTTGACATATTAAGCCCACCGATGATAAAATCACTTGAAATGGTACAAGCAAGAAGCTTTACTCACCCTTTCTATTCTCTTCCATCTTGCATTTCATTTTCTTCATCTTTTCTTTGTCGCTGGAAATTAATCAATTGCTTAACCTAATCGATATATGTCTCTCGAATCAAATTCAAATCAATCAATCCATCATTGCAGCAACTTGTCTTGCGTAAGTATAATTCTCAATCAACTTAATTAGCTCAATCAGCTTCATCAGCTCATCAACTTGGCTATACTGATCATTTCCATCAATTGTTCAATTATGCCCATCAACTGTGCATTTTCATCAAAATGTACATCACTGCTTTATCACTTGCATAATATCAAGTATCTAATCACTTTCTAGACATCTATCGAGAGATCAATCTTCTTACAATCTGTTCAATCAATCTCTCAAGGGGGCATATCATTCTTCTCATAATCCTTACCAAGATATCTTTGGGGCATGTACCAGTTGATCAATCTTTTTCTTTGAAACAACAACGCTGACAAGCTGCATTATTCAAAGAGGGGCAAAATAGACACTAAAAGATGTCCTAAGCCTGCGAGTATCATTTTTCTTCATCCTCGTCCTTCGATAATTGAATAATTTTAGTTATTCAATCATGTTTGATCATATTCCTCTATTAATTAAATAATTTTTAATAACTATTTAATTAATTCACTTTCTAATCTTTATTCTATCCACTAACAAAATTCTATTTAATCAAGGGTCAAATTTAATTATATCCCTTTCTTCAATAATTAAATAAATCATTTTTATTTTGACCTTTTATTTTCTATAATTAAATAATTGTCAAAACATTTAATTGTGTTTCATTCTCTTTGGATAAATAATTCAAATTAATTATCCAAGTCTAATTTTCATCTCTCCATTTAATTAAATTGATTAATCTAATTAAATGCTCCTTTTGTCATTTTATCTAAATAAATAATTTGGATAAATTATTTATTTGCCACTTGTCATTTTCCTCCATTTTGAATAAATAATTTAAAATAAATTATTTATGCACCTCCACCTAGTCAAAGATGCTCTGTCACAATCCCCTATCATAACATTCATTTATGTCATAGTTTGCATGTCTTGTATGTCTATCATAGTTGTCGTGTGTCATAGCCATCAAGATCATAGTTTTCCATGCATGGCATATTCTTGGTGCATCAATTCTGGACCATTGATCTTGGCATCTTTTTGAGAATTAATCTCAACCATCCATTTCATAAGCATCTCTCTCATGCATTCTCATCCATTGATCTTGAAATCTTTCTAGAAGATTAATCTCAACCATCCATTCGAATGGTTGTCTATAAAACAACCTTCCTTCTCCATTTTCAGCTTAACAGCTAATTATCTCCAACTTTCTTGCTACCATTTGTAGGTTTTGCACAAGTGTTTCAACAAATCTGAGGGCAAAGTTGCATAACAAAAAGGAGAGCAAGAGAAAGAATCAACCATAATGGGGAGTGATTTCTTTTATGTTTTACATTTTTTATTCTCTCCATTATTTTTTTCTCTTGTTGGATGTGGTTTAATAGCTTAGTAGTGTTGGCTATCTCTTTATCTATGCTATTTGATTTCTAACCCCATCTCACAAGGGGTACCCACCCTCCCCATGGCCCCCTTGGCCACACGCTTACCTATCAATAGTACCTTATGTAATTGCAAGGTTGAGACACATTTTTTCCAACATGGAGGTGGAGGGGACAAAGGTGGGGGATTGAGAAAATCCTCGACATCAAACTCATCCATGATATAAAGGTGAACCTGCATATATAAATATATGAACAAGCACAATATTAACTTTCAAGAATCTATGTATAAATTATAAATAAACATATTAAAAACTAGATATTATACATGTTGAGAAATTACCAGAAATGTTTAAAAGAAAAATTAGGATACATACACATCTACATCATTCAACTTGAGCATGTATAAATTTTAAAAAAAATTAAGATCTAACTATTTAATTTTAATACATGTACATACTAAAAAATAAATTACACAAAAAAGGTAAATTTAATCCCCTTAAGTCATTCTCTTAAAAATCCCCTTAATCCATGATATAAATGACCTAATGACCTAATGATATTCTATAACAATAACTCACCCTCTATACTCTCAAAGTAATAAATAACCCCTCCTTCCCTATATTGGATCCCTCAAAGAAAAATATTAAGGCAAAAATGTGACGAAAGAAGATAGTTGGAACCTAATAGTATGGATTCAAATATATAAAATATTCCTAATAACCCTTTATTAGGCTCCCAAAGCATATATATACTACTCAAAACCAATTCCCTATAAATGCCTCAAATGGTAGTCACATTATTTTTGTAAGGTGTTCTGAAAGACTAAAAGTTGCCCTAGAAAGACCTAATCAAGGAATGAAAAAGAATGGAAAGTGTCTACCTCATTGTATGTTGAACTTTCCCATATAAAAAGATCATGGAAATGGTAAATGAGTTAGAAACGAAGTAAGGTGAAATTCATAACACTAACCCTAAAAAGCAACAAGAAAGGCAATCAATAAAATCTTCCTATAGTTGGTATAAGTTTTCCACAGTCCATCAATTCAAATTGTGCTAGCTTCTGGTTTAACTGTGTATATTTTTTGAATGATGTTTTGGATCTAATCTAAAACATCGATAAAAAAAATATACATAGTTAAACCAAATGCTAGCACAATTTGAAAATATTCCTAGTTATTTAAATGAAAGAAACTTTAAAAGGGTCCAAATCCCCTTCCCACCCCTTCCTAAATGAAGATAAAATAAACAATTTACTAAATATTTCTTAGGGTTTAAGGTTATGATTTTAATATGATTTGAGAATAAATAAGATAAATTGGATGGAATCAAGTTTTGTTGTAAAGGTGATGAATTTTTGGGGGGATAAGATGAAAATAATTTTGAACTTAGTTGATCCATTAAATGGGAATAAGATATATTTTAAAGGGGTTTGATTTACAAGATTTAGTAATAAGATATGTACTAATACATTATATTCTCTATTAGATAGTTATTGCTTCCACAAACATTTCTTACAATCTTGTAATTTTATTAATAATAGTGATGTGTGCATCCCTAAACACTCTTTGATAACTACACTATTAATGTTTCTATTTTTACTAGAGGATACTATAATCGAAAAGCATGTAAAGAGGAAGGGTTATTTAACCTCAATGTTAATGCAATGAAAGATAGGATTGTATTGATGGTATCAATGTTATCTTAAACCCATTGAAGGGTTCTCTTTTATGTTTGAACACATTTAGTGAAATAGAATGAATATGTGTTATCCTAGAAAAATATGTATAGAATTATGGATAAAATTTAAACTTTAAGTTGAAGGAAAATGTCAAATATATATAGAAGAAAAATGGTGGTGATAGAATACAAGCTTCAAGACTCTCCTTGTAATAATTAATTGCAAGCATAAATGATAAAAATTAAACACGAATGGATATGTCACCAATACTTTTTAGATCAAAAGGCTAAAATTAGAGCCAAAATATCTTAGTTCAAGTATGGGGAGAAAGGTATCTAATTTTATTTCAATGTAAACATAGTCGATCTTGATAGGTACAAAGTTGGCCCTATTAATGCTAGGGGAACATTTTATAATGAGTTTAAGTTGGCCCTATTCAATTTTTAGAGGTTAGAACCCTAACATTTATATAAGGCATGCAAAATAGAACCTTATTAGGAAGAGTAAGATAGGAGAAATGAACCCATAAGAATTATACTTATACAAATAAAAACACAACAATGTTTAACCATTTCAAAATGTTAAATTTGTTTCACTATAGTGATCAATACCTAATTTGTATGAGGAGGACACAATTTATAGGGAGATGAAGACTACATAAGAGGATAATTTATTAACATAGTAGCTTGGTTGTAGTTGTTTATTTAGCATTAACTATTTTCTCTTTTTTCTTTTGTTCTTGAATATTTTATTTGGTCTCTTAAAACTTATCAATGGTACTTGATCTTCATAATTGAGTGTAGGGTTCATATTTTTGTTCTCTATTTGGCCCATGATTCATACACTATACAATACTAGAGAAAATTTCCTTGTTATAAAATAGACCAAGTATTAAATCATGAAGATATATTTTCTCTTTTGGACTTTATGGAACTAATCATGAACATGACCATTGATTAAAATTATACACATCAATGGATGAAACCCTTTGGCTATTGGATTACCAACTATCATATTTTAAAACAAAATTAAATCATTTGTGTAGTTAATAAATTTACTTTTATGATAGTTGGCATCTTATTTATCAATTGGTTATCATTCAGATATGTAACTTAAATAAAAAATATTTTATTTTCTAGTAATCAATGAAAATTTTGATTGATACATTACAATATTTGACATAATTTTGGTTGTTAAAAGGTTCTCTTAAATTTATCCAAGATTTATATCTAGGATGAGTTTATTTGATAGCCTAAATATTATTCTATTATCAAGGTTTTCTTGTGAGCATAGTCAATTACTATGTACGTTTAGGGGATTGCATTGAAACTATTAAGGTAGTAACTTACATAATACCACTACAAGCTATACAAATGACCCAAAATTAGCTATCTTTTTCTTTATTAACTCTTTGAGTGAATGATTAAATTTCCACATGAATCAAATTAGTATTTTCAACATTTTAAAGTGGTGAAGATATCTTTAAGATATGAGAGTAAGCATTTTATACATAACACATTTCTTTTCATTTCTCATTATAATGATAGGATAGTTTATGTGATATTCCCTTGTGTGGAAACATCTTTTTTTTTGTTTCTCCTTTTGGTAATTACATTATTTATGGTTTGATGATAGAAATTTACCTCACATGTGGCCCAAATAAATAAATACCTAAACCCTAAACCATATCCATTTATATCAAATATAAATACTTGAAATACAAAATACAAAAAATAAATATAAATACAAATAACAAAATACAAAAAATAGTAAAAAATGGAAAAAGAAACTAACTTGGACTTTGTAGTGGCCGCAATGTTAGTTTTGCAAATCGAGTTCCCATGATAAATTCATAGATCTAAAATGAATATATTAAATGGTTTTAGTAGTAAAATCATTACAAACCTAGGAGTTGGTGTATATTCAATGAGTACATGTATAAGGATATTTATAGTAAATATATACCTACAAGACACAAATTGTCCTATCTCTTATTGTATATACCTCTAGTTACATATGTGCAACTTATTTCTACACAATACCTACTATAAAACCATACAAATTATGTATATCGGTACACAATTCCATACAAGTAAAAATCAAGGAGCTGTACAAAAACATAAAAAATCATGTGAGAAAAACATTGAGTATTATATGTCAAAAGTTATTTTTCAACTACTTCGGATGTGAGAATGAACTCAATTTCTCCCTTGGAAGCTTCTATAAAAAATCAATCCCTAAATCCACTTAAAATGAAGCAAGAACCTACAAAAACCTTAGTCAAAAAGTACTACAAGGCACAAAAAACACAATATAGTTAGATAAGGGATAAAATTTCCAACAAAGTTGCTAGAATGTAATGCTCTAATTTGAAATATAAGATGGAAACGAACAAGAATGTAAGTTTTTATTCAAATCAAAACAAAACCTTAGATATAACTCAACAAAGGAATTCAAACAAAGAAATAACATAAATAATCAAAGAAAATATACCAAAGAACTCCATTATAGACTTGATTTGCACCAATGATGGTTGGAACGTGGATAATCTTGTACAAAAGGTAGCTATCCTAGAATAGCATAAAGTTATCTCAAAATGTGATGATGAAATGGATGAGAATGTGCCTCGATTTAAATAGTTTTTAGAGAGCAATGGATGTTGGAGATGTGATATATTGTCTAAGTAAAGATGCATATTTTTCCTATTACCATTGTTTGGCCCATGATGGTCCTACAACTCACCTTCCTTCGAGAAGTCATGATATAATACACATAAACCAATCAACCATCAATCATCAATAACAATGTTAGCATAAATACACAAATCATTATTTTCATCATTATAAAATTTATCATCAAAGGAATGTTCAAAAGAATTCTTCTTCTATTTATATTACTTCTTTACATGGCTTTGCTTCCCATGATTCCAAAATCTCACTCTAATCTACGTACTAGAGGTTTTAGGACATTCTTTTGGCTTAGAACTCTCTTTATCCCCCTTTTCCTTACAATATTTTTAATTGGTTCAACCTCAAACACGTAGTTCATCGTTATAACCCTTGTCCATGGATGTTTATGTCATTATTTGTTGAAAAAGTAGCAATAAAGGAATCCACCTTAATCTCAACAATACAACCACCAATTACAACTATTATGTTCTCTCAAGATTCATATAAAGATAAAAGCACCAAAATACATTTATAATCATCAAGCTTAACATTTATACTTCCTAAATTAATAAAAAATATATCAAAATAATTTTAGTGATTAGCTATAGAGTCTCATTCCTTAATTTTAAAGGAATATAATTTATATTTTAAAATTAATATATTAAAAGGACTCTTATTTTGGTAGATTTCACCTATTCTTCTCCGTAGACAATATGTCATAGTCTCATGAGAGACATGTTCAAAAGCATGAAATTAGAGAGACATAGTGATATTGTTCCTCAATATTTTTTTTCAAGCTTCTTCTAGTCTTCATTTGATAGCCCAATAGGCCTTTCTTTTTATCATAGTCCTCCATTGATCTCTTTCATCCAAGAGACCCTCCATATTTAGTTTCCTTAGCTAGTACCTAAAGCTATTGAACTTATTAATCTGTGAACTAGATGTGCTTTCCACATGGAATCTCTAACCACACTCATCTTTGCAAATTGCTAAACAAAGTACTCCTACTACAAACACAAAAAATAACACAACATTAGAAGAAAGGTATCCCATGCTTCTAAAATTAAGTCATAACTCTAATACCAAATATCGAATCTAATTAAGAAAGTGATTAATCCAACAATATTAATGTACCAATGGAGAAATAAATATAAAACACATAAACCATATGAATACCAAATATATGTGGAGAAATCCTTACACAAAATAAGTCCATTTTCAAAGATACCCAAGCTTTTATTAATCACATAAGAGTGTACAACACGAATAAAAGCAAATTTTCTTTTAAAAATAATTTGACAACCTAAGAGTACTTGCAAAGGAAATTTAGAAACTTCTATCTCATTCCCTAATGAATAGAAAAGTTGGAAATTATATAGGTCACCAAACAGTCTCTAAAACTATGAGTCAAAACCAAGAATCGTATAAAAATCCATTGCCCCTATAGTCATGGTCAAGCAACTTGGAATAGTAAGTAACTCATCTTATACATATTACACATCTTATACATCTGTTACATGTCAAATATTATGTCATAATAGTCAAATTGACCACTTTCCCAAATCTAGGTAGTCCATGTGAAGGCATTTGATGCCTTTTGCATAACCATCAAAATAGGGAGATGCTCTATAACTCCCAATTATAACCTTTTCAATGTAACCTCCCTATTTAATATCCTCTTACACAATATTCCAATTATATTAAATAATAAATAATAAATTAATTAATGTCCCCACACTCACATAGGCATCCCAGTTTGCCTACTTCATAATTTGTTCAAGAAGATACTACATTATTTAATATCATCTACACAATTAAATATAATTTACATGACTTAGCATTTTCTAGGTGAATAGCACATATAATCCTTACATATGGTAGGACCTCGCATCATACAACATGCAAACCTTAAAAGAGCTTATGTAACAGTGTTTTTGGTCATTACATGTGACAAACGGTTTAATATGCATGGTTTTATTGTGAGAGGAAGAGTAATTTTAACTAAAAAACATATTTTCACATCATCAAATCCACTAAGGCTAGGTTATATGGATTTAAATTTGATATATCTACCTTTAAATATTCCAAGCAGTCCCTAGTATATATTTTTAAATTAAGGCATTATAAGCTAAGGATTATTTAATGTTTCACTTGTCATTTTTGTCATTGTTTAAACTTAATAATTAAATCACGTGAGAGTTATACATCATAAAATGAAATAGCATTTCACTCGTTATTTAATATAGATTCAATCAATTAAGTCACATATTGTGGAAAAGTGCTATAATTTAATTGTTATTTTTTAAAGGTTTTTTTTCACGACCTCGTCATACAATTGTGATGTGCACAATAGATATGAAAGGGATATCTTAGCTCGTGTGTTCTTGAGATGATCGATAGCATTATAGTCCTTTGAAGTTTTATTCATACATTAGGAGAGAAAGCTAGTTGTTTTAAAGGAGCAATTCAACCTCTAGCCAGTCTTGAAATTGAAGCCCAACTATGTAATCATCTTGTGGATTAACTATGAATTGAAATGTATGTTTATCTTCAATAGAAATATAAACAGAAAAAGTGGGAGAAGAATATGTATATATGTCATATTAATAATAAAAAGATAAAGCACGAGAAGACTTGTCACTCGATTATTTATCCTTAAGATTAAATGAGGATAATCCATATCACATAGAAATGAATCTTAAAAATAAACTACCATTTGAAACATGTGGAAATGAATTCAAATTCAAAAAATGGAACGTTGTTGGGGAGAGCGGGATGAAGCCGTTGAATGAGGGTAAGAAAAAAGCATATGAAGCCGTTGAATGAGGGTAAGAAAAAGCATATGAAGCGCAACTCCATAGGCAACTGATTTGTTTGGATTTACAGCGCAGCTTCGCTCCTTTGAAGCGAAGAAATTTTGTGAGGACAATCTGAAAGGCAGCGGCACTGTAACAGAACTACTCTGTTTTGGTATTGGAAAGGGGAGACTCTCCCTATGGAAAACCGGATGTTGAAGACAATAAAGGCTTTCTCAAGCTTTTAAGGAAAGCCAGTGAGTTCTCTTATGTTGCCCAGGGATTTGTCTCAGAAGATGGAGTGCAGCTGGTAAGGGCAAGAGTTCTGGGTGGCTTCTATAGCAGGGCAAGCCTTGACTATATTCGGAAGATGGAGTGGGATGAGAAGCTTGTAAATGAGTCGTATGAATGGGTGGAGAAGATGAATGCCTTCAAACCAAACAATCTTTTCCGGTGGAGTTCTGCTGTGAAGGATGCACAGTTGGAAGCTGGATTGCTTCCTTACAATGGGTATACTTTGGAGGGCACCGAGATCAGTGCTTCATCTTTTGACAAAAATGGAAGGAGACACATAAATTTGTTTTGTACATCTCGTTGAAATTCATTTAGAGTGTTCTGTTTTTTAATGGGTTTCCTCTTATCACTGTTTTCTTGTTCTTTCTTTCGTTCTAATTTTATTTTGTTTTCTTTCAGATTTATCAGTTTTTTGGTACAGCGTGCACGCTGGTCTGTTTATTCATGTTATTGGTCTGTGATTTGTTCTGTTTTGTTTGGTTTGTTGTGTGTTTTATTTTAATTTGTTTTGTTTGATGATTTGTTCTGTTTTTATTTATTTATTCTTGTATGTTTGTTCAGTTTTCTTTTTTTTTTTGGTTTCTTGGTATTTTGATTTGTGGTAACGGAGGAAGAGGCAGAGCAAAGGAAGCAGTGACTAATGGAGGCAGAATTCTTCTTCAAGGTAATTATTCTTACACATTCTTTTTTATTATATAAAATCATGGATTGTCTATTTTGATTGAATGAAAATGCATTGCTGATTATATTGAAAAAAATAAAAATTAAAAGCATGCTCTATCCTTGAAACTGTAAATCTTGATTTATTTAGCTTTAGTTTTATTATTCTTCTTTTTCAGTTTTGTGTTCCAATAGTTCTTTATATCATTATCAATTCTTCCCCGTAACTGGACTATGATGATAGACTATCTGCATGAAAAACAAGTCTTAAATATTATACAATTGCTATTGTATCCCAAATTCAATGAATAATATTGGACTATTTCCAATTTGATCTTGAAAATAGTTTAATGCTTCACTTTAATTAATAATGTTTCGTCTTATATCCATCAAATGCTTTCTTAATTTTACTAATTTTCTAATTTGTATACTTTTCTATTTGTAAGTTATTGGAGACACCTCCTCCTGTGTATTATCACCACCATGTTTAAAATCAATATTCTGTTGTTATTTGTGAGTGTCTTCCTTAATGATGGTTGTGCTATAACATGTCCCTTACTGTAGATGGTTGTGGTGATCCTTACTGTAGATACTATTGCAACAAGAACAAGTAGCTATGTTAATCTCTTGTCCTTCCATTTGTATTGGTTGTTCTGTTCTTGTTGTCCTGTACGAGACCATGGTTGCTCTAATAGCTTGAATTTAGGTCTGTGAGTAGCACATACCCAATTATGAGGTTGGTGATTACGAGTGAAGGTGTCATGTTAAACAATAGTCTATCATCATATTTGAATGTGTCATACAATAAATGAGATATCAAGATACCAATACATGAATGATAATAAGACAAAACTTAAAATTAAGAAAGCCCCATGCTTATTAAAATTCTGTATAAACATATGATCAGCTTATGATATAATTAGCTGATTTTACATACTATTTTCTTACATATTTACCATCCTGGTCCTCCTCTCTGAGTGCCCAGTTCACCGATTTGGAGTTAACTTGTGTGGAGGCTGTCTGGAAGAAGGAGAAGGATTGTACGAACCATAATCTTGAGTATCAAACTCTTTAGACTCTTTCTCCTTTGTTGATTTTCTATTCATAGCCTGATTTTCCATATCCATTGAATTTTCAGCATTGTCTGAGTTATCATTCCCATGATGGGACATGCTTGCTACTACAGATGAATGGTTTCGAGCACCCTCCTGCAACAACACAAGTATCACCTTAAAATCATTATGTTTAGCTGGATGAATACAGAATTTTCCATTGTCAGTATGTTTACCTGTTCTTCAGACTTCAAACACTGTGTACCTGTTCTTCACAGCATTGCATCAACATGTCACAACTATTAGAACGATTCAGATGTAGAACCACATATATCATAGTATATATCTATGACAGATCATTTACCTGCACATCTTGAGGATTCTGCAACCATCAAAGAGCTGAATATGATTAATGCAATTAGTGCAAACCCAACTCCAAACTCCATTGCCTCTGAAAGAGATAACCTTTTTCACTTTATTCTATCCAACCTCCACACTACTTTTCATTATGAAGCCACCACCACACATAGGTAGCCTATTCTTTAAGCATTTCCTTTCATGCTCGAGGATTTTCAATATGACAGAGTTGTCAGGAGGGGATAGACATTACTGGCATTGAGCAATGTGAGTGTGATTGGACACAGCACGGCCAGATTTTGTTTTTCGTTGTACAGTTTCTTTCATCCAAATCATTATTTTTTTAAAAATCTGTGCGCTATAAAATTAAGAAAATTTCCTGCCACTTTATATTTCTTTCCAGAATAAAACTTGAAATTGTTATCCATCCTCAGATAAAAACAGATAAATGTCTTCCTACCTCATCTTTCTATTCAAAATTAAAATTAAACTTGAAAAATATGTTTCTTTGAGCCATTATTAAATTCCTTTCATAATACTCCTGCCAGCCTGTTAGACTCCTATGCTTGATCATCATACATGTCCCAAAGAATGTTCATCCTCCTCTTCACTCACATTATATGATAATGCTACACCTCATTTGAATGCTACACACTAAATAGCCAATTATTAGGCTGCCCTTCCTTCTTATTGTGGCACTATGAATGTGAATAAACCCAAGCAACCGACAGATCCCTTAAAAGACCTCTCTAAAGAGAACCACCCAATTTCTTGGTGTTGACTTGCTATGGATCAGATATATACAGTATTGCAGTTAATCTAGAGCCTATACCTTGAATGAAAAGGTAACTCAATTATTAGATAACACAGTCTGAAACACTCCAACCCTAGAATACAAAAGTGTAATTCATACAACACTTGAGATCTTATTCCCCCTGTCTTTTAAGATTCATTTTTACGTGGGCCATGAATTCCCATTTCTTTTTGGAATAAGATAACACAACATTGAGGAGGACCCCAAATTCGTCTGGCCCAGCAGTTTTGCAGGCTACTTTACTGTTCTTTAGTTTATTATTTCCAACCGTAGAGTTTATGCTCTGTTCTATATTGTTTGTTATTCTTTCTTTTATTATTAAAGCCTTTGTTCAATTAAAAATAAATGTCTGAACAATATGTAAAAAGTGATATACAAACGTTTTCTGAGTGGATCAGCTGAGGAAGAGCTCTTAACTTCATAATATAAAAACGACAAATTGCGTAGGGATACCAGAAATTCAGAAGATGACAGCAGTAAATGTGGTAAAAGGTTGCTACAAATTGCATACAGAACACATTTATTAAAACCTAAATTGCACCACCCTACCCACATCATCCAAGGACACTTTGTGATACCAGAAAAACACAGGAACCCCAAAAAACTAGAGGCCGGCAAGCATCATGGGAAGGAAAGAAAAGGCCCTGCCTGACTATACATTTTTCTCACAGTCCAAGAAGAGAAACAAAGATATGGGTATTGTATTAAGCAAGTAAACTATATGTGCAGGCAGGCTTAACGAACTGACACCCATAGGACTCATGGCAGTAAACTATTCAATGTGATCAGAACTCCACAATAAATATGATCACCCAACCTCTCATTTCTTTTGGCTGTTAGTTTGTTTCCAACTCATGGCAATCTTATCTCTATATTCATTGATCCATGGTCTTTTACAGTCCATTTTTTTATCTTAATTTTACTTTTCTTAGCAACAAATGTTTTGATCTGTCTTCATTTCTAATAGATTGAATGGTATTTATTTTTATGTTCTTGCAGACAAGGTTCCAAGGAAATGCTGGAAGGTAAATTTAGACTTGTGGTTTTTTTTTCCTTTAACTCTCTCTATTTCTTAAGTTTTGAAAATTTATTGAGTACCATTGTTTTAAACCACAAACATGTTCAGATCATTATGTTTCAATGTATTATTTTTTTAAGTACTTTTAGTCAAATTGTGAAATGTGTGACTGTGGCTGTTATGATTGTTGGTGGGTTTATATTATGTAGAAAAGCTGAAATCATTGAAGTTGATGTGCTTAGTGAGGTTGGAAAGAGTATGAAAAAAGACCTGGTATGTACATGTGCTATGTGATTTGTGTTTTAGACTGTTTTGATGACCATTTTCTTTGACTACTTGTATTTGTTTTATGTGTTTCTTGCATGTTGCTCTTGGAATAGGTGGGTTGTCAAACAATTTTCCTACAAGGATCCCAAACAAAAGCTAACAGGTTTTTGAGTTAGTTTTTTTCACCATTATGCTGGGTCAAGCGTAGGAGAATATTTAGAGCAGCAAATGAGGATTGGTCATTTGCCATTTCTTTAGTAATGTATTTGTCAATTACATTGACAATTAATCTTTGTAACATGTAAAAATACAATGTTTAATACAAAAAAGTTATTGGAAGGGGTTAAAAACCCCTTTCAAAGGCCGAAGGGAATGGTCATTGGCCATGGCCATTCCATAAGGTCGGGTATTTTTTTGACAACTTAAAGAATGGTCAATAGGCCAAGGCCATTCTTTAAGGTATGTCTCTTGTGTCCCTTGCATTCTTTTTTGTTTTTTAGTTGATGTTTAATTTTTATTTATTTTGATATAAACATTAAAGTTACAAATCAAAATTTTATTAATAAATTTATCATTTATGAATCACAATGGAAATAACATTCAAATAGTATAATGGACAATCGTAGATCACCCTTACGAAAATAACATTCAAAATGGACATGTAATTCACACGACATTTAACAATACCACCATAATGAAAAGCTAAATGTTTTGACTCGCCACATATTAACATTGTCCACAATAGACAATCGTAAATTACCCTCATGAAAACAACATTTAAACGATGGTCATTGACTCACTTTATGAATGCCATTCACATATATTTGTCTCAATAATTATAAATTGTACATTTTGACCCACCACATATTAACATTACTCCAATGACTAAAAATAACAATCAATATTTAAGTTAAATATTTAAAGTATGTAAATAACTTTTTTATAAGTAAAACAAAATATATGTGTTGTGTATTGTGTGATGTTGTGTTGTGTTGTTATTTGTGATGTTGTGTTGTGTTGTGTTGTGGTTGTCTTAGGTCAATTAGGGGAGGCCATGCGAGCTTCCACCTTCACGTGGTTGGCCTTGTTAGTAGAGAATATTCAAATAAATATTCTTGAAGCTAAGAGAAGCTTGTTTGTAAATATTTATGTCATTTAACTATAAACAATATTTTATAAATTTAAGCTAGTTCATATTACATGCATGGTGATATTCTAAAAATAAAAAAAATGTTGTTGGAAAGGTGAAATTTAAAAAAAAAAAAAAATTACCAAATTGAGTAGTATCCTTCTAATTGCTATAGTTATGTGATAAAACTCAATATTTTTACAAATGTCCACAATTTGGGATTTCTTCCAATGAAAATAATTTATTAAGAATGATCCTTACAAGATGACTTTTGCATCTAAAAAAAATATTATGATTTGAAATTTTATTTTAAAGCTTAAACATAGAAAAATATTTTAAAGAATATATGTATTGTTGGTTATTTGATTTTAGAATAATCAAATAAATCTTTATTATTATAAAACACAACATATTAATACATATTGTTGGTTATTTGATTTTAGATTTTTTTTGAACTCAAATTTTATACATTTTGACTTGTCACATATTAATACAACATTTAAAACATAGTAACGAACTTACTCATTTTATGAATTCAAATCACATGACATAATAGCATCTACATAATTATAAAATATGTATTTTGACCCACAGCATATTAACATTATTATAAATGACAAACTTCTTGCACATTATAAGGCCTCTTGCAAGTGACATAACTAATAGCCTTTAAAAAACTTCAAATTAATTTTTAGATTTTATCAATGCATCATTTTTTTAAATATGATAAATTAAAACCATCAATATTTAAGTTTTACATATAATAGTATGTAAATAATTTTGTATGAATAAAATAAAATGTATGTGTTGTGTTATGTTTTATGTGATGTGTTTTGTGTTTTATGTGATGTTGTGTTGTGTTGTTTTTATGTGATGTTATGTTGTGGTTGTCTCGGGTCAATTAGGGGAGGTCATGTGATCTTCCACAAAACATGAGCAAGTTCTATAGAACATGAAATATGTTATGTGTCTACTCTCTCCCTCTCTTTCTCTACCTCTCCTTTATCTCTATCCCTCTCCCTATCTATCTATCTCCATCTTCCTCTCTATCTCTTTATCTCTCCCTCTTTTTTATCCTTTTCTCCCTCTCCCTCTATCTTTTTTCTCTCACCAAAAAATTATGTTTATCTACCTTTTTCTCTCTCACATACACTCTTTCTCCTCCTCCCTCTCTATCTCTCTTTTCCTCTCCCTCCATCTCTTTATCCTCCCTCTCTATCTCTCTTTTCCTCTCCCTATATCTCTTTGTCCTCCCTCTCTCTTTATCTCTCTTCTTGTGTATTCATCTCTCTCCTCCCTATCTCTATTGAATTCTCCCTCCATCTCTCTTTAGGTTGTGTTGTGAAACCTTATTATGAGCTTTGTGACATAATCTTCACATTCTAACATCAATATTTGCACAAGATATCAAAATATAAATATGTCTCACTCTTATACCACAACCCCAAATAGGTTTGCTCCTATTTTTCTTAGTTTTCATTTCGATTAAATAACAATACAAATACTAGCTTTGACCATGAGATCACACTGCATGTCTCTCAATCCCAAATGTGTGATCGCGATTAGCAAGTCATGGTAATTATTAAAAAAATTGACAAGGTGAGAACATATTTATTGTCATTGTGCCACCGAAAGAAATAATGACTCCTAGTTTAATATGACTAGTAAAAAATTGTCCATGTCCATGTTATTTAAATACTATCCATATGTTCAATACATATATAATCACTACTATGCAAAGTCTAGATTGATGCATGCTTCATCTTATAGATTTGCCTTAGCTTCACAGTGTATGCAATATGGATATCTTGGTAGGAACCTTGGAATCTCTACCCTGTTTGGTCCAATATTCTCTTGCAAGATTTAACTTATTCTAATGTAGGTATATCTGCTAGTATCCAACCCCCTTTGCATAAAATAAAGCCTATAATCAGCCAACCTATGCAAAACGTAGGACACTTTCAACAATAGCTCGCCTTGTTACCCACCTCTTCTACTTAACCTCTCATCCCACCATACTATCATTGTAGCCCTTTATCCTTGTACATCCTTGCTATCCTAGTTCTTACTAGCTTCGAGGTACCTCAGTATGAAAAGTACAATAGCAATGGTGATCTACAAACACGTGTTCATCTTTACAACCCTATGTAGTGACTACTTTTCTAGACTAGTTGCTAGCAAAACTCTTCTCATAATTATTGAAATCCATCGCACTAGATTGATTTTTCTCACTTCTCAATCATTCAATAAATTCTTTAGATCAATTAGTAAATTAGTTCTTAAAACACTTTCAAACTAATATTGGCCCCCAAGTCACCTTTACTAACTTGGTGTGTTGTAAGTAGAGTTAAATTATGAAAAATTAATTGATTTTATATGTAGATACCAATCTTTGTTCTCTCACATTCCATACATGCACTCCCTAGTATATATCTGTATAAGTTTTTCATAAGAAACCTTCATCCTTTAGTCAAGGATAACATTTTCTAATGAGATATTCTTCTTTTGCATGACTTTGCACAACCCTTTGCAACTATCAACAAAGTGTCAATTGATTCAAGGCACCCACCTCGTAGGCTCCTACTATATCATCCATGACTTTTGCTTCACATAATAACTATACTTGAAGAATTAAAAATTCTTTAAAATAATTATCCTGCTATTGTAAATAACACTCCTACCATAACACCTACTATTACACTAGCTATTTTTATTTAAATCGAGTAAAGAAATAAAAAATTCACAAATTTGTCTGAATCTGTCTATTCAATATTGTAGCAACTCCTAAACAAAAATGTAGTGTTGTTTTTTTCCCATTCAATCACTAGACAATGGTCAACCCCTTCCACCCTCATATGATCTAAAGGCCTTTTACTAGTACTATAGAGTCTCCAGCCACAATACTTAATGATGCTTGCATCTTAAGAACATAGTGCAAGAACTTATCAATTCAAATACCATTCAATTCTCTAAAATAAATAATAAAGGAAATAAATATGCCACTAAGCCTAAATATATTCTATAGATATACACAAGTTCTATTTCTTGCAACATTCCTCTAAATTTGTTGGCGTTCCTATTTTTCCTACATGAGATACTATTATTGATATTTCTTCCTCTCTTTTAATAGATATGGTAAGTGTGTGTGTGTTAAATGTGTAAAGTTAGAATCAACAAAAACCTTAATGAAACGATTTATATTAAAGATTCAGAGCAAACAAGTTATTCTAATTTGCAACAAACTAAATCTTTCAAGAACATCTCATTGTCCTCTATTCTTAATGATTCCTTTAATCTTTTGGCCCTCAAATTTCTATGTGCACAAAGGCTACTAGAATGACACTTAAGAAACGAGATTAGTATTCAATATGCAAACTAATGCATTTCCTATATGAAACTAAATGGTAGAAATGATGATGGATATTATGATGAATGGTGAATGACTATGATAAATGAACAAATGGAGGTGGATACTATGGTATTGAACTAGAATGATCTATATATGATTCTAAATATGCTAAAATGCAAACTTAAAATGAACTAATCTAAAATGCAACTATGATGCAAGATGGGACATAAAATGCAACTATGATGTAAGATTTAACACTAAGATGTAAATGCAAAGTAAAACATGATGCAAAAACTAGCTATAAGACTCCAAAATGCTCCAAGCTCCAATGATAAACCTGCATAATAACTCTATTCAAAATGTGGATCAAATGATATTTATGCATGATAAATTTACTTCAAATGTGGATATAAAATATAAGGCCCAAGGGTTGTATTTATAGCCTTTTCCAAGCATATAGTGAGGTGGCAATAATCAATGGTCCAGATTCAAAAAAGAAAAATGGATGGTGAAGATGAAGAGAATCAGGATGTTGTCCCCTTGACCAAAGACAACATGCCATGTGTGTGGAAGAATCTTTTGACCAATGGGCAACATGCCATTTGGATGGAATATTCAAGTGTGGGAAGAGAAGACCATGTGCTTCCAAAATTGGTGGAAGTGTGGGAAGAAAAGACCATGCCATGTGTGTGGAGGAATCTCTTGACCAATGGGCAACATGCCATTTGGATGGAAGATTCAAGTGTGGGAGGAATAAATCATGTGCTCCAAAATTGGTGGAAGTGTGGGAAGAAAAGACCATGTGCTTTTTGAAATTGGTGGAAGTGTGGGAAGGAAAGACCATGTGCTTTTTGAAATTGGTGGAAGTGTGGGAAGGAAAGACCATGTGCTTTTTGAAATTGGTGGAGAATAATTCTAATTAAAAATTAGAGTTATTTATTTTCATGTGACCTTGATGAGGTGGCACACAAAAAGTTGTAGAAATGTGCTCTAATTCCTAATTGGATTTAATGAAGTTTAATTAAATAAAACAAGTTTAGGGAACCTTGTTTATTTAATTAATTTAGAAGAAATTGTTTTAGATTTTGGAGAATTAGAGAAGTGTGAACAATATAAATAAATTGAGCATTTATTTATATGTAGTTGAAATATTAATCAAACAACTAGTCTTTAATTAATTAAAGATGATGAATGTTTTTAGGTGTTTATTTAATTAATTTAGAAGAAAGTGTTTAAGATTTTGGAGAATTAGAGAAGTGCGAACAATATAAATAAATTGAGCATTTATTTATATGTAGTTGAAATATTAATCAAATAGCTATTATTTAATTAATTAAAGGTGATGACCATTTTTAGGTGTATATAGTAAGGATGGTGGACACCCTTGCTTGAGCCCCTTAAGATTGGGCTATCCCTAAAACCTACCATCTCTTTCTCTTTTATTGATGTGCTCGTGGATATATACAATGGACCTCATTACATTCTTGCTAAAGTCAATGGGAAACCCATTTGAGGAGTACTTATTGATCCCATTAACATGGTCAATCTAGTCATAGAGGATTCTTATTGGCCATGAGTTGTATAAAGACTGTAAGGAGGAAAAATTACAAGCCTTTATACAAATTCATGTGATGGCCTTTCCATTCGTACCTTGGGTTTTCTTATCATTTAAATCCAGGTTGGACCAAAAACCTTAGACATCCCTTTCTCTATGATTCTTAACTTTCATTTCTTTCATCTAAAGTTGGGTCACCCATGTCTCACCTTGATAAAAGTGATCCCCTCCATTATTCATAAGTGTCTTAATCTCTCGTACAATAGATCGCAAGGCATATGATTCACCACAATTGATTTCATCCTCTCTCATTGCATGGTAACTTCTCATTGGATTATTTTTGGTTGACCCCCATGAAGCTCTTTGAACCTTTACAGATTTATTATTTAAATCTTATTAAAAAATCAAAGTGGCTCGTAGAATTTTTTTATCTAGTGGTCCTTCTTCCTATTTTACAAATTTCCCCCCTTCAATTTATTAGCCTTCACTAATTTCTTATGTTCCTCAGGCCTTGCTTCTTTAGTGGTTAGAGGAAATAAATTCTTATTGGTATGCCTTCTCATTACTCTTGCGGTTCCATGGCTTTTAACTTGGTGGTCTTTGTTCCTAACCCCACCTCTTTGATTGTTGAAGGAAATCCACCCTTACTACATAAACCTCCCCTTTCAATCTCTCACTTTCCAACAAATCATTTCATTCCCCCTTGCCCTTTCAATAGTCCAAAGAAAGCAACCCATGGCACATCCTCCTCTTCATGCACTTGTGGTTTCCTAGCCTTCAATGGTTGTTTATATCCTTCCTCCTATCCCTTTGATAAAGGAATGAAAGTAACCCACATTATTAGACCCCCCTCTTCCCCCAATCGAGTCTCTATCTTACACTAGACATAACCATATTTTCAAACATCACAAGTGCAATTGATGTGTTACAAATTGAGATTGTGTATCCCTATCCAATATTGACATTGAGCATCTCCCTCTTATTCAATCACCTCTTGATTTAAAACTTTCTTCTTTCTTCTCAACCCTCACCTTTCCCTCCCTAGCTTAAATGTCTTCCAACCCTAAAGTTTAAACTCTTTTGCACCTCTAAATCTAGATGAGAGGAACCCGAAAATGATTCATGTAGTCTTGGATTTGTGTATTGATCCTCCTCTTATCACCATGAAACCTAATATGTCTCCCTTGTTTGAGTGTTTAGATAACTGCAAAGAGACTACCTTTCTTATTTTCTCTTATCATATGTTGAAGTCTATTAGATAAAAAATGAAAAATAATTCAAGTGCATGTACTTGAAACATTGA
Organism: Sequoia sempervirens; assembly: GCA_007258455.2. Lineage (NCBI taxonomy): Eukaryota > Viridiplantae > Streptophyta > Pinopsida > Cupressales > Cupressaceae > Sequoia > Sequoia sempervirens. The sequence continues at coordinate 26,060 of VDFB02012167.1, forward strand.
CTAAAAGTATGCAAAAAATATAGACGAGTAGATGCACCATGATGGAAAGGTATAAGATATACTTACAGTGTTGCTTTTTTTTAAGTGGATGACCTATCAAAAGAGTAAAAAACCTAAATCTTCTATGCCAATTTGATTCATTTTGAATTTTATTTGCACTTGCAATGGAGGAGGAAAATCAGGCTCTAAATTGACAATGACAACATTGAGTGACGTTACAGTCAATTGAGAGATAGTGATGTGGGGATTCCAGTTATGGATACAAATCATCCTTAGGTAGACCCATAGATATAAAAAATGAGAAACACCCGTTACTGCCCAAGTTTGAATTTTTATCATATTCAAGTCCAAACGATTGCCAAATTTAGAGTTATTAGTTGCAAACAATAGATGTCTAGGTAGGGAATATAGTCACATTTTTATTTTTCAAATTTCATGATTATATTTTAATTTTTGAACGATCTGGGGTTTGGTGGGGTGTGATTTGGGTCACCTATTTGAAGGATAAACTTACAATTTTAGATGATTGAAAGTGTACACAAGCAAGGAATAAGGCTTTGGAAGATGAGACATGAGTAAGAGGGGGTCCTATACGTTGAACAAAAATTTCCATCAAGGTCAGAAATGTTGAGAGGGATAATTATTTATATCATGTGGCTTGTGAGTTGAGCCATCATATCATCATCATACTACCATGTATGCCTGTGCAATTTTGAGCACCTATAGAGATATTATCTTTGATTGGAGAGTAAGCATCATGAAAGAGGATATTTTTGTGGATTTGTAATGACATGGGCATAAAGTAAAGGTTTTTAATATGTTTGTTACTTATTCAAACTCATTTATATTTGTATAAGATTTACAGATCCCTTGTCAAGTCATTAAATTTTCTTCTAGGTGATTAACAATTTTAATATTCCATTATTCTTTTGTATTAATGGCCTAAAAATTGTTCTCGTTAGTTGTATGTTTGCATTGACTATAGGTGTCACCAAAAACCTAGTCATGAGTCACTATGCTTCTTATTAAATAAAAATATTTAAAGTGTTAACTAGGTATTAAGTGGGGACCATGGTTGTATTGAGGATGTATTAAATATTTGTTAATTTTGAAATAATAGTTTTGGGACAACCACCAAATGTTCTCTAAATTATTAGGGTTTAACTTCATCATTGAGTAGGATCCTAATGAGTGTTTTCTTTCATTATAGGCTTCATTTCATTCTAGTGTTTGAATGAAATGCAATATACAATTGGGAAGAGGCAATGATAGTAAACACACCACCATGCTAGGTTTGGTATGGTAATGATGGTAGCTAAACCATCTTGCCTCAGTCCCAAAATGATTTTAAAAACCACTCTTTTCCTTTTCATGTGGCCATTATGGTGTAATAAACAACGACGATTGAGGAGGATGAATTAGAGAAGCACGAGAAATATTTATAAGTTTTGTGAAATAAAGATCAACGGTTGTTTTGGTGAGGAATGGTCCATTTGGATTTAATTTTATGGATTTGTAAAAATCTATTGAATAAACATTTAACATTTCAGAAAGCCACGTTTTTCTTTTCAAACTAGTGTGTGTTAGCCATCAAGGATTATAATGGGGGCATGGGGAAGCGTATACCTCTGCCATCCATAGAGCTCTATGGATGGGAGGATGGTACACTCCCACCCGACCACTATAAATATGAAAGTTTCAAACTTGTGGATACAAGTTATGAGAGTATACATCATTTTGGTTCTTCCACTTTAAGGGTTTTTATTCGACCCTCTCTTCACTGTAATATAGAAACATTTGAATTGAAGTATTAGGTATTTGTGGTTAACTATGATGGATTTCAAAATGTTGGATATAAGTTGCTAAACCCAAAATAGGATTTTTTATGGCTCTCAATCTACACAATGGAAACTATTTGATCCTAAATGGGTCTTGATTATAAACACATTCATTAGTCATTTTGGTTTCGAAAATGCAAATATTTGGGAATTCAAGAGTCAATATTATTTTGATAATATGTTATGTTATCTCTTAATCCCAAACATGCAACAAATAATTGACCTTGATGATATATGGTAGTCATTGGTATTTTCATAGGCAACAATTATTGGTCTTTTGATATACAATAGCCTTTTATCTCTTAAGTTTGAAAATACAACCTTTGGTCTTCCCTTTCCTTATAGGTGTCACTTCACTTTTGGACATATTGCTTTTGATTTCCCTTGTTTATATTGCAGGAATGCTAGTTCCTCTTTGTGGTGGTATGATGCCCTCTTCAAACACTTTCCAATTGATGTTTCTTAAGGTTTAGATTCTTTGGATGTTCCACTTGATTCGTTAGTGGTAGGGAATGGTGAGTTTGATTTGAAGTCGTTTGTGTCTCAAACTATTGTTGGGATGGTGGACCCTTCACCATCCACATTACCTAATGATCTTGCTCTAGCAATTGTTCCTAGTCCTATTGCTCCTTTGGCTCCTATTTGTGAGTCACACCCATCTTTTGTTATGATTGCTCAAATTGCTTATCCATCAGCTTTAGTTTAGATCCAACCTAATCCTATGGTAATTTTTCAACATTTGGCTACTCTAACTCAAGATTCCATTGTTTCTAATGCACCATTAGTTGGCCCCTTGTGAGGGAATCCCCACCTTTTTCTCCTAGGTTTGAGGAATTGGAAGATAATATTACTTGGATAATTGTACAAAGGAGGAAAAAAGGGTTTTCCCAAATTTTCCTCTCAATCTCATACAAGAGTGAAGGGTGTGATTGAATAGGGCTGGTTTTGGAATTGTTTAGGTTGGACCCCTGGGTACTTTAGTTTTTAGTTGTTTGTGCTTAGTAGCTTGGTTGTAGTTGTGTCTTATTCCCTTAAGGGAGACCGTTATATTTTTCTCTACTTGTAGACTTTTTTTGTAATAGGGTTGGGACCCTTGTTCCTCTTTTATCTATTAGTAAACAATAATTTAACATTGCAAATGTACAAAATTCCATTGAGATTGTAACACACATTTGAATTTAGTCATTTTATCATTTGATTTACAATAATTAGATGATATTATTGATAAATTATATCCATGTTTATTTAAAAATATAATAATCATTATATTTGATATTTCAAATATAATGTTTAAGCAAGTCTATCCATTCATTCAATTGTTCAACCATTTATAAACTCATAAAGACATGTTTTAGTTGAGCTAATATATTATATTGTTGGGTATAATATTATTTAGTCTATATGAATTAGATAATGGTCTAACATATGTTTTGATATGCACTTTATTTTTGTGTCATAAAATTTCATCTGGGATATAAACATATATCCAACAAAGTTAAACTTACTAGAAACAAAGTTGAACTTACTAACATTTTAGCATTGACACCTTTGACTAAGGTTGTAAATAATTGGTCAATACTAATTAATGCATAATCCAATATTTGAGCATGAGTTTTATAAAGATAGTGAATGTGATAACGAAAAGGATTCATTCAATTTTTGATAATATGTCCAACCCATCTAATGATTTATATCATATGAATAGTTATTTCTCATTGGGATCATAATGACTTGATAGTTTATATATTATTGTTTTATTTTGTTAATTATTAAAATTATGTCAATAAATGAACAAGTCATTTATTTTTCATTATGTAGTATGATTACAAACAATGAAGAGGATGTGGCTTATGGGGATCCACCTTCTTGTGTGTTTCCAAATATTCTACATTCAAACAAAATTGTTATATGCTTTGAGTCTATATAGGAGAGGTTGTAGGGTTAGTGTTTGGGGATATTTTTCCATTTCTAAATAGCAGGTGAGCATGTACCTCTATCCCATGTACAAGTACATAGTTGTGTTGTAAATATTTGTGTCAATGTAACAACCATAGTAAGAGGTCTCAATCTTTTGGACCATCTTAATTACTAAACAATAAAGGTACAATTATACCTCATCCTCAAATCCTAATAAATACATTATATAATAGATAATTATTAAGTTAGATTATCCCTTAAATAAATTCTAGATGTCTTTCTAGATGAACTACTTGGGATTTTGCTTAAATAAAATTTGAATTTACCATTGAAGTGATCTAAATTGAACCAATATCCAAAGCTTCTTATCAAATTACTATGACAAAGTTGTGTAAAATGAAGTGTATCAACTTAGACTTTTGCTTAAAGAAAATATGAATTTACTAAGAAAATTACTCAGATTATCATTAAGAAAATGTTTATAGAACTCCATTCCAAACTTGTTATGGTCATTACAAGTTCACAATAGTATCTTATCAACTTAACTAATGATCTTACAACATTTATGATCTTAATAAATAGTTTTTTTTAACCAATACTTGGATTCCTAATTTGTTTTGGTATTTGTAAATCACATCCTTATCTACTCCCAGAATGAGGAAGAACATTTGAACACCTAACATAGCTTGTAGTCCAAGTCTACCTTAAAAGGAAAGTGCACCACTTGGGTCACATCATTTCTGTAACTGGAATATTGGTAGATACATCAAAGACATCTACCATTATAGAGTGGCTTGGACCTGTTGGTGATTTTTCCAGCAAAACCAAACAATTCTCTAAAAAGTAGCCAACTCCTATGATGAAGAACTGTTGAGTTACTAGCCAACACAACAAGCATAGGATTTTATGATCCTTACTTCTTCACAGTCAGGCTCTGTGAAACCTGGGAGGGTGATCCCAATTGTGTTTTCGTGAGGTATATTTGATTAGTAACACATTTATACACAAATTTATTCCTATTTATTGCAAATAAAATCCTTCTCACTGAAGATTTGGTATATTTTCAAGTGAGTGACCAGCTATTTGCTAGGAATTGGGGATGATGCCCACCTACACTATCCTTGAAAATATTTTTTAATTGAATATTGTCTTATCTTAAGTCCAGGGCCCGAAACACTATTTGTTCATTTTATGCAATATTTTCCAATAAAATGACTAGTGTCCCATCAATTGGAGCAACAGAGTGAAATATGTAAGGATCAATAATTTACAAATTACTCAATTTAGAGATAGGTAGACTATTTTCATACTGCTTTGCATTTATGAAAACTCATTGTTCCTGAAACATTTACTTCTTATGAATCCTAAGAAATTCCTTACGAAGTTTATAACCCTATTCAAGCATTTTAATTAATTCCTTGAATTAAAGCCGAAAAAAAGTAATACATTCAAATGGAATATCTGAAGATAAATGATAACACCATTAGTATTTCTCATTTAGAACTTGTAAGGAACATACATAGGAGAGTATTTTCTTCTAGACTAATATTTGTTTCGATATCAATAATTTCTATAAAACTTATTTAAGATCAATACATACAGGATTTCCTATCCAAGACAGACTACTGGCCTATTACTAGTATTATATTCAAAGTGCCTTTCCTGAACTTAGCTTTCACCTAAAACCCTATTGAGACTTCAAAATCTAACCCATGCAAAATAAGCTCTGATATCCCTTTTATAGAACAAGGGAGCAACAAGCGTTAGGATTAATTACATTTACATTTCATTACATTTGCACCATAATTCGAGACACTCCTAGTTAGTTACATGCAATCATTTAAGGAAAATAAAAGACCACATTCCATATTCCTTGAATGAAGACACGCCGGCTCCTCAAAAGGTAGAGTTTGTTGCAACCGTGTTGAATCCTCATCCTTGTTGACCAAAGAGGATTCTCCAATAGCAGCTCCAACACAAACTTGTATATCATTCGACAATAACATACACGCTGCCAAGGTCAATTAGTCTAGCACTTCTCCTACACACCAACCCGAAAACTTTCCACATCAGCACTAGAAACAGGAAATCACATGAGTGCTGAATGGGACAATCCTAACAGAAGGGGCATGGTTTCATCAAAAACAAAAACAGAGCGTAGTCATCACTCTGAGTCATCAACCTCAGAGGATAGTCACCCATGTTTTGCTCGTGGTGGGACTGGAGAAACTGTCACCACCTCCTTGTGAGAATCCTCAGATGGTACCAAGGAGAGGGGATAATAATCACCCTCTGGATCAATGTCACCCTCACTGTCAGAAGGGTTATTAGAAACCTCACATGGAGAATTACATCCTCCCGGATAAGCCTTACAATGCTCGCTCTCTCTCCTTGCCTTCTTTTCATATTCTACCATCCTCTTCTCTCTATGTTTTACTAATTCTTCTGAAACTATCTGGCCTCGTGGATGGTAATTCTCCTCGTCACTATACTCCTTGAATTTCCCGAGTCCCATTCTACCTTTTGGCGTATCAGGAGCTCCTCGCATTCCAATTTCATCCTCAAGAGCATCTTCCTCAGACTCAAGCAAACTCAACTTCTTAGAATCTCAAACCACCATGGCAGACTTACTTACCTAGGACAAGAATGTCTACTTCTAGACTCAGGAATAATTAATACTCACAAAATTCCTTACTAAACCACACCTCTCATTCACTGTATACTGAATTATGACAAAGGTGATCTACAAGAAAGTTGTATTAAATAGGCAGTTTGAAGCACGTAGAATTAATGATTCGAGAGCTCCTCATGCGAGCGAGTTGATAACTTAACAACTCGACTTTGAATCTAGGCCATTGACTTTAAAGCATTTAAAACTTCATCCATTGTGATATGAGCCTTATTTTTTATGCCTTTAATAACTTTCTCATAGAAAAAAATGATTCCAACTCAAGTGTTGAGATCTGTCAATCAACATGCATTGCCAACCTAATCTGTGCTTTTCATTAATATTGGCGAAGTACACAAGACCAGTTCTTCTTAGAGAGAAAATTTCCTTATACGCTTCATCACTCATAACTAATCTTCCCTAAGTCTTAGGGTGCAATTAGCGATGAAATTATTCATGCAATGATTATTAGTCCATTGGATCATCCTGTTTTAAAACTTCATCAACGGTTCCTCAGTCCTCTTGTTGCTTTCCTTTTTGCTTTACGCTAAATCCTCAGGATCCTGCCACGTTGCCCGTTCCATCAATAGTCATCTCCTATTGTAGTTGCATCTCACCCTTCATCAGCCTCATCAATGATGTAAACATCCCCACGATGAAAATTCAGCCCTTGGTTCTGTGGCCTGTCCTTTGATTATATTTGTCCCTCCATCGCGCATCACTAATTAAAACTTTGCACCTAGGTTCCTATTAGTGATGGGATATGTAGTGAAGGCATCAAATTTAGACACATAAACCTGCATAAAAATAAGTGGCACAAAAGACATCACTCATAAGATCTCATCATGTTAGCAAAATAAACCTTTTTAGAGAACAACATCACTCGTCGCTAATTTGGAACTCAAGTTCAGAAATGAATTTGCGATGAGTGATAAAACATAAGGTCATTGCTCATCTCTAATTCTCCTCATACATTTTGTGAGCAATTAGCGATGGGAGGATTTTCAAAGTTTACAATATGCATAGTGGATCGCCAATGTGGACTTAGCATTTTAAAACAGATCTACAATCACGCGATTGTAAAGGAGTTTCATCATATCACTCGTTGTTGATCCTAAACTTATCATTTTATGATCATCCACAATGAGCGATAAGAACACAAGAACATAAGACCGGGGCATCACTCATTGCTATTACAAATTTTCAAACTTGAAAGTCATTAGCAATGAGTGATCCTTCAACAATACAAAGGACATCGCTCATCGCGCATTTGATCTAGGAGCTCTAGCAGCAATTTTCTATGAGCGATAGCATAAAAATATCACCTCATTTCCCATCGCTAATTCAAAATATGCACTCTTGAAGTAATTAGCGATGAGCGATAAGAACACAATGGTCGTCGGGATTTAAGTGAAAACTTTCAAACACGTGCACTTAAGTTGTTCTTAATGAAGGGGATCCCTAGGATGACATGAGAATAATAGAATCAAAAAATTCTAAGTCATGAAATGCAAAGGATGTAAAGGCCAAAAGATCATTTACTTAACCTTATAAAATGGAAGACCCAAACTTAGGGTTTGAGGGATCGGTTACTAGATGATAGTGAATGACATAAGATGTTTTAAAATGATTGGCAATAGGTAATAAGGAGTCAATGACCAAATAGAACCTTGTAATCATTTGTAACGAATAAAACCATAAACCCTCAAATAACAACCTGACATCCAAATGTAATAAGGGTTTAAGATGGAACAAAAAAAAAATTGAGGGTTCCATCAGTGGCTCTGACTGGGGATGCATGCCTCCTGTAGGCATGGTGAGATCCTAGAATCTTGGGTGAAGTAGACCAGGCACAAAAAAAAAAAACAAAAGAAACAACATATGTACAAGATTTACATAGGCCAAATAGACCCAGAGATGGAGATCCAATCTCCACCCAACCAACTTGAAAACTTCTTCAAAGGTGAAAATTGTAGTATGCACTCTTCAATCTAATCAGGCTTTATTTCCTAATTAGTGGCACCAGGCCATAGAAACCTCGGGTAAAGTCCTACCTCTGTCAAAAACCAGCCTTTTAAAAGAACTGACGTCCTTCCATCCACATTTTTCCATGTTATACCACTGCAATAAGAGTGATTTCATTCTTGTCAAAAAAAATATTAGGCCTCTTTTGAACAAGTGAGAGTCTGCTTGATTACAATCATTTCCATTAACATCTCTCACCAATTTTATGAGCATAACATTTCCAGTGTAATCTCTATCATTCTGTATTGTATAATCAGGCATAAACTAAAGAATTTCATTTTTACATGACACATATATGTTATTTTTATTATATGAAGCATATGCATACTGAAAATAACATTCCTTATTATTCATCTCATTGTCACGCTTCATCAAAATACCTTCCAGCTGAACTGGAAATTGAAAGTACTCATACTCCTCCAAGTATTTGGCATCACGATACTTAACCTTGTCAGTAACATCTGTATAAAATGTAAAATACTCATAGGAAATTCCCTCGAGGAGCTCATCAATGTGTTGCTCTATTTACTTAAGGCCACATTATGACCCTATGTCAGATGCATCATTAGAATCCTTAGCAAATAGTGGATTATCTCTGCACCAATAAGGATCATCATTTTTAATTTCTAATGAATAGGGAAACTCATCAAATAAGGGGTTTTCCCTTACATTCATTGATGTCATAAAAGCCTCAGCCTCTTCAACATGAAGATCTAAATATTCCATATCATCATACTTTGAAACACCATAGTCAATGTCCTCATAGGCATAATCACAATTGGCCCTGAACTCAGAGAAGCCAATGCCATCCTTCATTTCATCCTCTAATTGTTTAGCACACATATTTGAAATTTTTGTCATGTCCACACAATTTGAGATATCATGGTCAGAAAGCTCTTCAAGCTCTATAGCATTATCACCCAAAAATGGTGGCATCCTATTACTCAAATTCTCATCACAATGCATAACCTGATCATTTGAGAGTGTACTTATGTCATCAACACTCTTATCATCAAACAAGTTATTACATTCATTTGAACCACGAGACTTCAAATGGACCTTCTCTGTGACCTTGTCATTTGAATAGCTAATAGTTCTATTACAAGGTATGATTGGCCCAATATCTGAAATTGCTTCTATTTCTTTATCAGTTGCGCTATGTAGTGCATTTGAAACTTTATAAACACAATCCACAGGTACATACATCTCATTATTTGAATCATAACTCATAATCGGGCTAATATGATCAACATTATGAAATGATGTATAAGCTGAAACAATAGGGGTGTAAATGCTCTGATATTCATTTTTAACTTCTGACTTACACCTTTCATCAACATTTTGTGTCTCAGGGCAGCAAACACTTGCAGATAGATAACTCCTTTGCATTTCATATTTTAAGTTGTTTTCAATGTTCATGGCTATTCCATATGCTTGATGCAAGGTTTTAGGGTGCTTATCTGTCAATAGATAGCTCATCTCATTATTAAAAGCTCCCAAATAAACAACCAAACATACTACATCACTTAGGTTCAAGAACTCAGGAACATCCCTCAATGTTTTAGCAAATCTTTTGTTAAATGTTGGAACCAACTCATCCTCTTCTTTCTCAATGTTCATATTTTTATTGAGCAGAGAACTAACACTGATTCTTTCACCAAATTGCTCCATGAATACTTCCTTGAACTCATCCCAAGAAAAAATAGAGCATGCTAGTAAATTAGAGAACCACTCTCTTGAGTCTCCCTTTAGGGACTGAATAAACAACCTCATGATTACATCCTCATGATCTATTTCAAAGTCATCCATTAGATTATCGAATTCTTGTAGATGCTTTCTTGTTGATTCATTCTTTGCACCACTGAATTTTGGAAAATGCTCTATGATTTCAAACGGAATAACATTTGGGTAACCATTAATACCACTGAAATTTATGGCTCTATGTCTTGCAATGTTGAAACTTCTTTTATTACATGACATGGGCTAATTACAAACCATGGTCGCACTAGGAACCATACAAGGATACATATATTGATTCACTTTTTATTACAACTCTACAAGCCTTTTCATACCATGCAATTACACAGGGCAACTCAAACTTCTTTTACAACATAATCTTAAGCTTTTACAATACAAATTTCTATCTCAACTTGCTTAAGATATTCTAAATGGGTTTCTTCAAAAACATTGCATACATCACTTCATAATAGGTACCACAATCTAATAATACATAAGTATGCAAGCCTATCACTACTATTCCCTTCCTTAGTGCTCAGTCACTCAATAGGGAATCAAATTGTCAAGTCTTACCAATATGGTTTTCATATACAGGTTTATCTTTCTTGAAAACCAAAAATTGAAGAATACATGGATATGTTGCAGCTGCCACAAGTTCTTCCTCCTAAATGGAAATAGTTGTAGATTTGACATGTTCTTCACATCTTCATCAGGTTCTTTTGACAAAGTCGCCACCTCTTTTCACAAAGGATTGAAATTTAAGTAGTATGAAGTTCTTGAAAGATAAATTTCCTTCTGGGTCTTCTCCCACAACAAAGTCACACATAAATCCTTTGAAACTTGCTACAACAAAACTAGATCTAGGTATGAAAATTTCTCAATATCTGAACCAAATGCTCAGATTCACGAATCTCTTGACTTTGAAAGTCTGCAACTGGAGATTCAAAGTCATCCCTAGTGGAGTCACCATTTATGTTGGTGATTTTTCTAGTAGAACCAAGAAATTCTCTAAAAAGTAGCCAACTCCTATGATGAAGAACTGCACAAGGTTAGTGGCCAACACAACAAGCATAGGATTTTATGATCCTTACTCCTTCACTTCAGGCTCTATGAAACATGGGAGATTGATCCCAATTATGTTTTCGTGAGGTATATTTGATTAGTAACACATTTATATACACAAATTGATTCCTATTTATTGCAAATAAAATCCTTCTCACTAAAGATTTGGCAAAATTTTAAGTGAGTGACCAGCTATTGGGGATGATCCCCACCTACACTATCCTTGAAAATATTTTTTAATTGAATATTGTCTTATCTTAATTCCAGGGCCTGAAACACTATTTGTTCATTTTATGCAAGATTTTCCAATAAAATGACCAGTGTCTCATCAACTGGAGCAACAAAGTCAAATATGTAAGGATCGGTAATTTACAAATTACTCAATTTACAGATAGGAAAACTATTTTCATATTGTTTTGCATTTATGAAAACTCACTGTGCCTGAAACATTTACTTCTTATGAATCCTAAGCAATTCCTTATGAAGTTTATAACCCTATTCAAGCATTTTAATTAATTCCTTGAATTAAAGCTGAAAACAAAGTAATACATTCAAATGGAATATTTGAAGATAAATGATAACACCATTAGTATTTCTCATTTATAACTTGTAAGGAATATACATAGGAGAGTATTTTATTCTAGACTAATATTTGTTTCGATATTAGTAATTTCTATAAAACTTATTTAAGATCAATACATACAGGATTTCCTATCCAAGATGGACTACTGGCCTATTACCCATATTCTATTCAAAGTGCCTTTCCTTAACTTAGCTTTCACCTAAGACCCTATTGAGACTTCAAAATCTAACCCATGTAATAAGCCCTGATATCCCTTTTATAGAACAAGGGAGCAACAAGCATCATGCTTAATTACATTTACATTTCTTTACATTTGCACCAGAATTTGAGACACTCCTAGTTAGTTACATGCAATCATTTAAGGAAAATGGAAGAGTAAAAGACCACATTCCATATTCCCTGAATGAAGGCATGCCAAATCCTCAAAAGGTAGAGTTTGTTGCAACCATGTTGAATCCTCATCCTTGTTGACCAAAGAAGATTCTCCAATAGCAACTCCAACACAAACTTGTATATCATCTAGAAATATAACATGTACACGTCGCCAAGGTCAATTAGTCTGGCTCTTCTCCTACACACTAGCTTGGAAACATTCCACATCAACACTAGAAACAAGAAATCACATGAGTATTGAATGGGACAATCCTAATAGAAGGGGCATGGTTTCATCAAAAACAAAAATAGAGCGTAGTCATCACTTTGAGTGATCAATCTTAGAGGATACTTGCCCACATTTTGCTCGTGATGGGACTGGAGAAACTGTCACCACCTCCTTGTTAGAATCCTTAGATGGTACCAAGGAGAGGGGATAATAATCACCCTCTAGATCAGTGTCACCCTCACTGTCAGAAGGGTTATTAGAAACCTCACATGGAGAATTACATACTCCTGGATAAACCTTACAATGCTCACGCTCTCTCCTTTCCTTCTTTTCATATTCCACCATCCTCTTCTCTTTGTGTTTGACTAATTCTTTTGAAACTATCTAGCCCCGTGGACGACAATTATCCTTTTCACTACACTCCTTGAATTTCCTGAGTCCCATTCTACCTTTTGGCGTATCAGGAGATCCTTGCCTTCCAATTTCAACATCAAGAGCATCTTCCTCAGGCTCAAGCAAACTTAGCTTCTCAGACTCTCGAAGCACCATGGTAGACTTAGCTAGGACAAGAATGTCTACTTCTAGACTCAGGAATAATTAATACTCGCACAATTCCTTACTAACCCATACCTCTCATTCACTATATACTGAATTATGACAAAGGTGATCAACAAGAAAGTTGTATTAAATAGGTAGTTTGAAGCATGCATAATTAATGATTTGAGAGCTCCTCACGCGAGTGAGTTGATAACTTAACAAATTGGCTTTGAATCTAGGTCATTGATTTTAAAGAATTTAAGACTTCATCCATGGTGATATGAGCCTTATTTATTACGCCTTTAACAACTTTCTCATAGAAAAAATCGATGCCAACTCAAGTGTTGAGATCTGTTAATTAACATGCATCACCAACCTAATCCGTGTTTTTCATTAATATCGGCGAAGTACACAAGACCAATTCTTCTTAGAGAGAAAATTTCCTTATACGCTTCATCGCTCATCACTAATCTTCCCTAAGTATTAGGGTGAAATTCATGATGAAATTATTCATTCAATGATTATTAGTCCATTGGATCATCCTGTTTTAAAACTTCATCAACGACTCCTCAGTCCTCTCGCTGCTTTCCTTTTTTCTTTACGCTAAATCCTCAAGATCCTACCACATTGCCCATGCCATCAACAGTCATCTCCTATTGTAGTTGCATCTCACCCTTCATCAACCTCATCAGCAATGTAAACATCCCCACGATGAAAATTCAGCCCTAAGTTAAGTGGCTTGTCCTTTGATTATATTCGTCATTCCATCGCGCATCACTAATTCAAACTTTGCACCTAGGTTCCTACCAATGACAAGATATGTAGTGAAGGCATCAGATTTAGATATGTATACCTGCATAAAAATAAGTGGCACAAAAGACATCGCTCATAAGATCTCATCATGTTAGCGAAAAAAAACCTTTTTATAGAACATCGCTAGTCACTAATTCGGAACTCAAGTTCAAAAATGAATTTGCGATGAGCGATAAAACATAAGGCTGTCACTCATCACTAATTCTCCTCATACATTTTGTGAGCAATTAGCAATGGGAGGATTTGCAAAGCTTACAATATGCATAGTGAATCACCAATGTGGACTTAGCATTTTAAAACAAATCCGCAATCACGCAATTGTAAAGGAGTTTCAGCATATTGCTTGTCACTGACCCTAAACTTATCATTTTATGATCATCTGCGATGAGCAATAAGAACACAAGAACATAAGACCAGGGCATTGCTCATCGCTATTACAAATTTTAAAACTTGAAAACCATTAGCGATGAGCGATCCTTCAACAATACAAAGGACATCGCTCATCGTGCATTTGATCTAGGAGATCTAGCAGCAATTTGTGATGAGTGATAGCATAAAAATATCACCTCATCGCCCGTTGCTGATTCAAAATATGAACTCTTGAAGTAATCAACGATGAGTGATAAGAACACAATGGCTGTCAGGATTTAAGTGAAAACTTTCAAACACGTGCACTTAAGTTGTTCTTAATGAAGGGAATCCCTAGGATGACATGAGAATAATAGACTCAAAAACTTCTAAGTCACGAAATGCAAAGGATGTAAAGGCCAAAATATCCTTTACTTAACCTTATAAAATGGAAGACCCAGACTTAGGTTTGAGGGACCGGTTACCGGATGACAGTGAATGACATAAGATGTTTTAAAATGACTGGCAACGGGTAATAAGGAGTTAATGACCAAATAGAACCCTGTAAGCATTTGTAAGGAATAAAACCCTAAACCCTCATATAACAACCCTATATCCAAATGTAATAATGGTTTAAGATGGATTTTTTTTAGGGTTCCATCAGAACCAAAAAATATTCTTGAGGTAAAGAAGATTCATGGGGTAGTTGATCACTATTATAGGTTTGTATATGGGTTCTCCAAAATAATCAAAACTATCACTTCACAACAATGAAAAGGTAAACTTTTTGCATTGACATAAATGCATAAGCATGCTTTTGAACTCATGAAATTGAAGTTGACTATTGGACCTTCCTCAAAGAACAATATGCTAACATATAGCTCATAATGGTAGCAAATGCCTCTTTAGAGGGGTTCCTTAGGTTTTTAATGTAGGACAAAGGAATTATCATCAAATATGTTACAGTTGCACCAAAGAGGATGACATTACATGGAGGAAGGATGTGGCCAAGGGAAGTAAAATTACATAAACAATTCCTTCATTAAATTTTAGACAAATTGGAACATTTTTCAAAACTTGCAAACTTTTCAAAAATTTGAAAGATTACTCACTGGATTTGGTTGCACTCCAGTTGTAATGGCCTCTCATACTTGATTTTCCTTGTACATAAAAGCATGAAACTATTCCATCATGATAGGGATAGAATTAGCTCTAATTGTAATAGTGAATGGTGAAAATGAAACCAATTTTTAGCTATTTCTATTTATAGTAAAAGAAAGACTTTATCTTTTTTAATGAAACATTTTTGGTGCTTCAAGGCAATATTTTTTTAATATCTTGGTGATGGTTCTAATTAGTTAGAAAAATTTCTTGTTGTGTTTATTTTTTGGGAGCATTTATTACATAACATCTTGGAAGCTAATAACTATTTCTTCTAGTTAGTTCCTTTGCGAGTATAGTAATGCATTCTTCAAGTTTTATTACATTGTCAAAATGAACCAACAAGAGCAAATAATATAAATAGGTTGACTATTTTTCTAATGAATATTTAAAAAAAAAAATTATTTCAATATATAAAAGCTATTTTTCTTCATTCTATTGGATCATAGTGATATAGAGTAATATTAATATGAGGTAAGATAATTACTATTGAGGATATTTTTCTATTCATTTTGACTAAAATAAAATAAAATTTATAATCAATTTTTTTAATCACTATTTGATACTATTCATTTAAATAAAATTATTATAAAATAGCCAACAAACAAGGTTCAAACCTTGTGGGGTCACTCTCTGCCATGTCAACAATGGAGAGTGCTTACCCTGGTGTTAAGGGGAGGCTCCTTGGTTAAGTGGTGGGGCTTCTTGCCTATAGTGCCAACAACCAAGGCCAAAACCTTAATATATTTTTACAAGGGGTGACCCTTTGGTGAAATAGTGGGGCTTCTTGTCTGTAGAGCCAACAACCAAGGTTCAAACCTCATGGGGTCACTCTCTACCACGTCAACAATGGAGAGTGCTTACCCTGGTGTTAAGGGGAGGCTCCTTGGTTAAGTGGTGGGGTTTATTGCCTATAGTGCCAACAATCAAGGCCCAAAACTTAATATCTTTAATTTAAGGGGCAACCCTTTGGTGAAATGGTGGGGCTTCT
>VDFB02012167.1:52898-70335 GCA_007258455.2 Sequoia sempervirens
CCACTCTAGATATGTCATGTGCGAGGAGGCATGAAGGATGCAAGACAAGTGGATGGGAAATGATGAGGAGATGGGAGGGATTGGAAGATAAGGATGGGGAGATGGAAGGGATGCATGACAGGTGGATAAGGAAGATAGATGAGTGCAAATGAGGATTAGGATAGTGTACGGATGATGGGAATGTATGTCAAGAGGTGCCCAAAGCATGCTTATATGTTTGCCCCATTGTTATCAAGATCACAAGGAGGATGGAAGGATTGGGGTAAATGAGATATGCCCAGAAGGATGTGCAAGATAGGTAGGATGGAGGGGATGGACGAAAATGATGTATAGCAATAAGATGGGTGCATAGCTGAAAAGCGTAGCGAGGCTGCATCAGAGATGGAGGAATGCAAATGGTGCCCCCAAGTGCGAATCGGGATTGTGACACCTATTTACCGGAGTTTTCATCATGAGTACTTATCAAAGAGCACATTTTTCAAGTTTTCACCATTGGACGGATTATTTCTCTTTACTATTTTATTTTTAGTTTTGTTGATTTTGATTTATTTATTTATTTTTTATTATTATTATTATTTATTTTTTTTGACTTTTTGGATAGCATGCGAAAGGAGATGGAGAAGGATAGGGAGGCGAATAAGTGGATTTAGAAGACATGCGATAAGGATATGGATGAAGGACTTAAGCATCAAGTTCTATATCAGGTATTAAAAGCCCATGTTTGAACTGACTATTGGATGTTGGTACAACCTTAGGATAAATGGATTATGCTAGAGGATGAATGAGAGGGATTTGATGGGGAAGGTACAGGGGATAATGGGTGGGATGTTGGAAATGGTATGGATAGAATGATGGGGTGGATACGTGATGGGGAGATGAGTTCAGGACCAACATTGGCACATGTGGTGACGGATGTGAAAAGATAAGGGGACTAGAGGATGGAGAATGTGGGGATAATGGAGGAGATGGAATAGTGAATTTCAGGACACAGGGACCCAAAACAGACTTAGGAGATGAAAGGTGGGTATGCTTAGCTTTTGGATTAGCAACTTTGGATGTTCTTACAGATTTTTCATTTGATGGCATTGCATCTTTTTTCTTTGGGATCCACATGGTTTTGATCTTTGCTTTGTTGGCTCTTTGTGAGCTATAGATTTGATTTTGATTTGGGATTTTGTTTTTCTTTTCTTTACCATGTCTTTTACAGGGGACATGGGAAGCTTTAGATTCATGTGGGTGTTTAGATTGATGCATTTTTATGTTAGCATCCAAAGTGCATTTATTAGCAATGGGATGGGTGTGAGGGGATGGATGATGTGGAGCAATGGAGGTAGGAGTATAGGGATTACGTGTAGATGGGGGATGTTTAGGTATGTGTCTTTGTTGATCCTGATTATGGGATATGCGAGAGGGATGTTTACGATGGATGACATGTATAGGTGTTGGATGGATGAGTGAATGAGATGGCGGAGGTGATCTTGGGATATACGGACCCAAGATGGATAGAGTGGGTGGAGGGCCATAAGAACCCAAGATGGATGCAGTAGATGAAGGATGGGAGATTGTGGATGGAGGGATGTAAGGGCCCAAAATGGATGGAGCAGATGAAGGAGGAATATGGATGGTTGTTTTGAGGCGATAAGATAGAGGAGGAGGGATTGCGGCATATGATTTGGTGGAGCGATGGGAAGAGCCGACATTTCTTTTGGAAAAGGCTCGTTGAGGACGTCTAGAGGTTGTACCAATGTGTTTAGATTGTGAGTCTTGGGGAATAGATCCAAGACCTTGCATGCAGATTTGTTCTCTGACTTGGATGGGCTCTAAAATACCTTGCTTGTGAAGGCCTAGACCTTTTCCTTGGTAGTTCATGTTCTTGAGCATTCGATCCATGATAGGATTTTTGTTATTCTGAAAACATGATGCGAGTCCATTATTAGGTGGGGGATGATGGGTGGCATATACACTGTGTTTTTCTTCTGCAAGGAGGCCACCATGGAAGAATGTGAGAGTACCAAGTGGATATGCAAGCGGTGTGGGGATAGCATTTTTAGGCAATGATGGGATAACAACACTTGGATGGGTGGTATCAGGAGAGGGAGTAGGGTATATGATAGGATCTGATTTTGTGGTAGCAGGTTCATGCAATGGAGATGGAGATGGAGTGGTAGAACCTTGAATGTCAAGAGGATCATGAGATGGAATGGACAGGGGACTGTGATCTTGCGGTAGACTAGATGGGATGGTAGGATCTTGATCAGGAGGAGGGGATATGTTGGCATGCTTTGGATCAGGCTCTTGGCATGACTCATCGTGTGCGGGAGGCATGATAATGGAGTCATGGGGGGACTCTTCAAGTGGGGAAGATGGAAGGATGGAGGATTCAAAATATTCTTGGGAATGGATACTAGGAGTGGAAAAAGTGGATTGGATTTGGGTGTCATCGATAGGTTCGACGGCTCTCGGAGTAGGGGGTGTGTGTTCAATGGATTTGGTAGATGTGATGGTAGGAGATGGGGACTCAGTGGATTCAGAGGATGTGATGGTAGGAGATGGAGACTCAGTGGATTCAGCGGATGTGATGGTAGGAGATGGGGGTTCAATGAATTCAGAGGATGTGATGGTAGCGTCAATGATAGGTGTTGGATGGAGAAGGGTCTTGTCACTAACGACCGTGGATGATGGGTTGGGATGGCATGGTTCCACGACTGCAATGTGTGGAGTGGGGGATGTTTCCTTTGTTATAATTCCTTGGAGAAACTTGAATACACTAGGCTGAGATGGTGTGATAGGATTGGATGAAGGTTTGTGGATTAGTGGGGGATTAGGACTAGGGATTGGTGGGCTAGGATTAGATAGGGGAATGGGATTGGATGCAGGACTGGGAATAGATGGGGGATTAGGTGAAAGGTTAAGATAGGGGTATTGGCATGGTGAATTAGGACACAAGGAGGTGGGTGGTGGATTGTAGTAAGGGTATGGGGATGGTGGATGAGGATGGGAAGATTGAGGTGGCAGATTAATATAGGGAGATGGAGATGGTGGAGTAGGGTAAGTTGATGGGTGTGTTTGACTAGGATAAGAAGGTGTGAATGTAGGATTAGGCTGAGTGGATTGGTATGGGAGATTAGGGTAGTGGGTGTATGCGGATGAAATATTTAGATAGGAGGATGTGGATGGGGGATTAGGATGAGGGTATTGTGATGGCAGACTAGGATAAGAGGATGTGGGTGTTGGATAAGAGGATGATGTAGATGAAGGATATGATGGATATGATGGACATCCCTTGTCAAAGGTAGCATAAGGAGTGTGATTAGGCATAGATGAAGACATGATGGGATAACTCAATGGGGTGATTGGATTTTGGAATGTGGGTGGAGAAAGCTTACTAGCAATGATAGTGTCAAGGGGATCTATGTCGTATACCTCTTGATCAACAAGACTTTCATTATCATCATTGACGTAATTAGGGTTTCCATTGACCACTATTGATGGAGGATAAGAATTCATGATGATGAAAGGATAAAGATGATGGATAAGATTTTGGATGGAAATGGACAAAAGCCCAAATGGGGATTTAGGACAAGCTTCGGATCGGGATTGGATTAAAGCTTCAGATTAGGATGATGGGATTGATTTTGAATTGGATTGGATGATCAAAGGATGATTACCAATCCGCCACTGAATTAGGACCAATCCGCCACTCTAGGACCAATCCGCCACTGAATTAGGACCAATCCGCCACTCTAGGACCAGTCCGCCACTGCAGGACCAGTCCGCCACTGCAGGAGAACCAGTCCGCCACTCTATAACCTAGACTTTGAAAAATGCAAAAAATAGCAAATGTGAAAGAAAGAGACCTGTTTGTGGGTCCCACCGAGCGTGCCAGAAATGTGATAGTTCGAAATAGAGCGTTAGAAATCAAGCAACAACTAAAAGATTGCAAATAAACAACTTAAAACAACCTACACCTCAAGATTAGCCTAAGTTGGAAACAATGCAAGACAAAACCACAAAATAGAACTTTATACCTTGCGTTGAGTCGATCCTTTGGTTGGCCCTTCGATATTTGATGTGTATGCTCCTTGGATGGCAAGATGCAAGCTAGATGAGGATGTGAAGATGGATGCAAGTGGATGAAAACAAAAAAATGGCTAAGTGTTGGTTGAGAAACAAAACTGCAAGAGTTTGGCTAGCACAAATGATCTCTCCAAAATGAGAGAAAAGAGGGGGTATTTATAGAATTTTTGGGAAATCTTAGGGGAAATGGACGGTTGAGATTGATCCACCAAATATCAAGATGTAGGGCTAAGGTGAGTTGAGAACTCACAAGCCCTCACATCTTGACATGTGGCATGTGAGATAGCCCTAAAAGGTGAAGTGGACATGAGGTGAAGGAGAAGGACATGACAAAGTACCTTGGGATTGGACAAGATCTCCTCATAAAGGAGGTACTTGTCCCCATGTGGGTGAGAGGACAAGTGGGGAATTAAAAATTCCTCAAATATCCTTATGGGGAGATGGGAAAGAATTTTAAATTCCAAAGGGTGCATTGGGGGATTAAAAGGTGAATTAAAAATTCACATGGGGAAGAGAGGAGCCTAGGATAAATAAAAGGAATTAAAAATTCCTTGGGGGATGGGGAGAGTTGACTAAAGGGGTGATTAGGATTGTGCAAGTACTTGATTAGATTAATTAATGAGGATTAGAAGAGGGTTAGATCTCACATGTGACTTGATGTGACAAGTCAAAGATCACATGGGGAAGAGAAAAAATTTAATATTCCTTGAAGGATAAAAGGAATTAAAATTCCTTGAGAGGTTGATTAGGATAGTTAGTGAAGGATTAGAGGATGGTTAGGTGGCTAAGAGAGATTAGAGGCCAACTTGCAAAAGTTGGAGGATGTGACATCCTAATCAAGGATTAGGCATGTGCACACCTTAATGATGGGATTAGAAGAAGGATTAAGATTAGATAAAAATGATGGAGGATGTGACATGAGGAGGAATTAAATAAATGTGATATTTATTTAATTCAATTGATGGAAGGAGGATTAAAGAGATAAGGTATTATTGATTAAATACCTTAGGGATTTGGCAGAATTAAAGATATTAATTAAATAATAGGAGTATTACTTAATTAACGAAAATAAGATGAAAGAGAATGAATTTGGATAAATTAAGTGTCCAAATTTAGACATCTACAATATATATTTAGGGGGGCATGTCGATTCCAATTCCTTGAGAACCACATTAGGCATGTTTCTTTTTCTCATTTTTTTACATGGTTTCATGGGGCCAAATTAATGATATCCCTATGTTTCTATCTTTGACTTAGGCTCACCTTAGACTCAATATGTTTTTTTTCATTATCCTTGATTGATTTTATGATTTGGTGAAATAAAAATATTGATGATTATTTTAGTGCTATTGATATAATATTTGTAAATACTATTAATGATCTAGGTGTGTGCAAGTTTGAAAACATTTCTCTATAAAAAACATAAAGAAATCATGCAACAACATCTTATTGTGTAGTCTTAAGCCTAGGGATTCTATTTATTGTCTTCACACTTTAGCATGCATGATTTTGTAGCTCAAATACATGTCAAAGCGGGGGAAATAGTACACAACTTACCTGTGTTCCTTGTAATATTTGCAGGTACTACTAATGATTTATGGTGTAGGTTTAAAAATGTGGCTCTACCAAAAATAGATAAATTATGAGACAACATCCTACTTAATAGTCTTGAACCTACTTATTTTATTTTTTATCTTCATTACTTTAGCATGCATGATTCATGTAGCTCACATGTACACCAAAGTGGGGAGAAAAATATAGAGAAAAGTGCATATTTTTCCCTTTACCCTAGATTATTTTTAGCCTTGTTCTAAATGCATTGTCATAATTTTCAATTTATCTTGTTTTGTATTTATGCTAACCATAGGTCCACACTCATCACTCTCAATATTGTTATCCTAGCTATAGCATTTGACTAGTCCAAATCCTTAGGGATTTCCACCTCCTAGACTAATCCACACATGTAGATAGATTACCTAGAAAAATCCACTTATGGGATCCTATTCCATCTTTTCAAATTCCACTTTTATCACTCCCAAGTCTGACTAAAAGAAAAAATATAATCATGAAATTCAAAAAATAAAAATGTGACTACATTCCCTACCTAGACATCTATCGTTTACAACTAACAACTCTAAATTTGGAAATCATTTGGACATGAATATGATAAAAACTCAAACTTGGGTAGTAACAAGTATTTCTAATTTTTCATATCTATGGGTCTACCTAAGGATGATTTGTAGCCATAATTGGAATCCCCACATTGCTATCTCTCCATTAATTATAACCTTACTCAATGTTGTTGTTGTCAATCTAGAGCCCAATTTTCCTCCTCCATTACAAGTGCAAATGAAATTCAAAATGAATCAAATTGACATATAAGGTTTAATTTTTTTACTCTTTTGGTAGGTCATCCACTTACAATAAAGCAACACAAGTATATCTTATACCTTTCCATCATGGTACGTCTACTTGTCTCTATTTTACGCATACTTTGAGTCAATGTTTCAATTACATGCACTTGAATTAGTTTTCATTTTTATCTAATAGGCTTCAACATATGATAAGGGAAAATAAGAAAGGTAGTCTCTTTGTAATTATCTAAACACTCAAACAAGGGAGGCATATTAGGGTTCATGGGGATAAGAAAGTTTCAAATCAAGAGGTGATTGAACAAGAGTGAGATGCTCAAGATTGATATTGGATAGGGATACACAATCTCAAGTTGCAACACATCAATGACACTTGTGATCTTTGACAAGATGGTTATGTCTAGTATAAGATAAAGACCCAATTGGGGGAAGAGGGGGGTCTAATAGTGTGGGTTACTTTTATTCCTTTATCAAAGGGATAGGAGGAATGATATAAACAACCATTGGAGGCTAGGAAACTACACGTGCATGAGGAGGAATGTGCCATGGGTTACTTTCTTTGGTCTATCAAAAGGACAAGGGGGGAATGAAAGAATTTGTATAACTCCCATTAATCCTTTACAAACCAATAAAAGTGTGTTCCAATGGTGCAAATTCCTATTGCCATAATATGTGGAATGGTGACATGCTCCCCTTGCTTATGGCCATCACAACAATGGATTTCATTAGATGATTAGGCATAAAAATTCTTCATATTAGTCATATGATTATATTATAGATTCTTGAGAAGATTAGAGTGGTGCCCAAATCAAGGCCATTGACAAGAGTGAGTGCAATGACAATTGGAACAAATGTGCTCAGATTGCCAAGTGATCCACTCACCTCAAACCATCCTCTTTTGTA
This sequence comes from Sequoia sempervirens, assembly GCA_007258455.2. Classification (NCBI taxonomy): domain Eukaryota; kingdom Viridiplantae; phylum Streptophyta; class Pinopsida; order Cupressales; family Cupressaceae; genus Sequoia; species Sequoia sempervirens. The sequence goes on from VDFB02012167.1 coordinate 60,251, forward strand.
TCTCAAGTTTTGTTTCAACCTTGCAGGTAGAGATACAGATACATAAGAAGTTGAGCTATCTTCTTCTATAGATAGAAGCCTTTCCCTCAATGGATTGTTATTTTTTATTGATCCATGCTTACAAATCTTAATTATAAGTCCGTTTGTTGTGCTGGTGAATTAGAGAGTGTGAAAGTAGGACCATTTGGTAAATTGACTAGAAAATATACAACTGAAGCTTGGAAAACTTTTGGGGTATTGATATAACTTTAGTTTTTTTTGGAACTAGTCTAGATTAATCATGGGAATAGGAAACATAGACTTGTGAAGTTGGTTCTGTGCAAATGCTAAAACTCCTTTTTTTTCAAAATTCATTTGTAGGGAAAAATGCCCTCGAGTCCCAAGAACTTGAAAGGACTAGCAGAACACTTGAGTTGCTACTTCTTGTATAAGTTTGTGAATCGGACCACCAAATAGAAATTTCAATATTAACTAGAGAATAGAATATTTATTTTTAGAGTTGTGACTTTTCTAACAATTGTAAGCTTGACCATCACGTGGGGGTGGCCTTGAGGAATTTTTAAGTGACGGCTTGTATACTAAAATAGATGTGACTTCTCTCATCACAGATGTTAGTAGAATAAAAGTTTATTATAAGTAATAAAGTTCATATTCTCAATTCTTCGTCTTCATACATGTGAAAAGTATATATCCCATGATTTTAAATCTTCATCATATTAGATAGTGCATGATGTATTTAATTTCTTAATATTTTATTATTTTAAAGTATTTAGTTTTCTTGAACGACATGAAAGTTGCAAAAATGAGTGAAACTTTCTTAGCTAATCAAATTGGCAATAATTTATTTTTTAAATATTTCTTGTTAAAAAATTTGAATCTTTTTTGCATGTTAACTTTGTAAAAGAATTTTTTTTTTTTTTCCAAAAAAAATCTAGTTTTTCATTTGTTAATATGTACGATTATTAATCCCCCTATTAAACAATTTGGAATGCAATAGTTCTTACCTATCGACAGATACTAAAAAAAAATATATTTCTTCAAAAATATTTCCTTGAAGAACCAAAAATTTTCATTAAAAAAAGATAATTTTTTTTATTTTACTATAAATAGAAATAGATCATAAAATTTGGTTTCAATTTCATCATTCACTTTTAAAATTAGAGCTAATTCCAACCTTATCATGATGTCATAGTGTCGTACTTCTATGGACAAGGAAAATCAAGTATGAGAGGCCATTGCAACCGGAGTGCAACCAAATTCAATGAATGATCTTTCAAATTTTTGAAAAGAAAAATGTTCCATTTTGTCTAAAATATAAAGGAGTGGAGGAATTTTTCATGTAATTTTACTTCCCTTGACTACACCCTTCCTCTGTGCAGTGTCATCCTCTTTGGTGCAACTGCAACCTATTTCACGATAATTCCTTTGTCCTACATTAAAAATCTAAGGAATCCCTCTAAAGAGGCATCTTTTACCAATATAAACTACCTATTAGCATACTGTTCTTTGAGACAACTATTCTTTGAGGCAAGTGCAGTAGTCAACTTGAATTTCATGAGTTCAAAACCATGCTTACACATTTATATGCATTCAAAAAGTTTACCTTTTAATTATTGTGATGTGATATTTTTTTATTAGTTTGGAGAACCCATCTACAAACTTGTAGTAGTGATCAAATACCCCATGAATATTCTTTTCATCAAGAACATTTTTTTGGTTTAGGTCACTCTATAATAGTAGATGTCTTTGATATATCTACAAATATTTCATTTGCAAAAATGATATGTCCCAATTGGTGCACTTTTCTTTGAAGGTACACTTGGACTACAAGCTATGATAAGATTTAGAAATATCAAAACAAAGGAATCCAATTATTTGTTAAAAAACATTATTTATTAAGTTCATAAATGTTGCAAGAGCATTAGTTAAGCTGATAAAACACTATTGTGAACTTGTATTATATTCATAACAAGTTTGGAATGGATTTTTGTGAATATTTTCTTAATGATAATTTGAATAAAAATATTGGTAAATTCAAATTTTCTTTAAACAAAATTCTAAGTTGATACACTTCATCTTGCACAACTTAGTGGTAATAATTTGTTAAGAATCTTTGGATGTTGGTTCGAATTTAGGTATCACTTCAACATGGTAAATTCTAATTTTCTTTAAGAAAAAGCCCAAGTAGTTCATCTAGAAAGACACCTAGAATTTCTTTAAGAAGAGACAATCTAACTTAATAATTATCTATATCATTATAATCTATTTATTAGGATTTGAGGATGAGGTATAGTTGTACCTTAATTTTCTAGTAATTAAGATGGTCCAAAATATTGAGATCTCATACTATGGTTTAGTTAGATTAACACATAAAACAACACAATTATGTACTTGTACATGGGATAGAGGTCCATGCTCATCTACTATTTAGATATGACAAAATGTCCCTAAATGCTAACCCTACAACCTCTCCTACGTGGACTCAAAGCATATAACAATTTTGTTTGTATATAGAATGTTTGGAAACACATAAGAGAAGGTGGATCCCCATAAGCCACATCTTCTTCATTTTTTTTAATCATACTACACAATGAAAGGCAAAGGATTTATTCATTTATTGACATAATTTTAATAATTAAAAAAATAAAATAAGAATATATAAACTATCAAGTCATTATGTTCCCAATGAGACATATATTATTCATATGATATAAATCATTAGATGGGTTACACATATTATCGATTATTGAATGAAGCATTTCAACAACATTACACTCTCACATTCACTATCTTTATAAAACTCATGCTCAAATATTGGATTATGAAGTAATGAGTATTGACCAAATATTTACAACCTTAATCAAAGGTGGCAATGCTAAAATGCTAGTAAGTTATACTTTTTTGGATATATGTTTATATCCCAAATAAAATTTTGTGACACGACAATAAAGTATATTAAAACATATGCCAAACCATTATCTATTTCATATAGACTAAACAACATGATGCCCAACAATATAGTATATTAGCTCAACTAAAAAATGTCTTTATGAGTTTATAAATGGTTGAACAATTGAATGAATGGATAGACTTAAACATTATATTTGAAACGTCAAATATACTGATTATTATATTTCCAAATAAACATGGATATAACTTACCAATAATATCATCTAACTATTATAAATCAAATGACCAAATGATTAAAAATATAACAAAGCTCAAATTTTTGTTACAATCTCAATGGAATATTGTACATTTACAAGGTTAAATAAATGTTTTTGAATAGATAAAGGAGAAACAAGGGTCCCAACCCTATTACAAAGCAAGTTTGCAAGTAGAAAAAAATATAATTACCTTCCTTAAGGGAGTAAGACACAACTACAACCAAGCTACCGAGCACAAAAAACTACAAACTAATGTATCTAGGGGTCCAACCTAAACAATTCCAAACCCAACACTATTCAATCTCACACCCTTCACTTTTGTATGAGTTTGAGAGACAAATTGGGGAAAACCTTTTTTCCTCATTTGTACTAGGCAGTATGAGAAGCAAGTGGGGATTCCCTCACAAATGGCCCAACCAATAGTGCATTAGAAATAAGGGAATATTGAGTTGGAGTAGCCAAATGTTGAACAATTACCACACAATTATGTTGGAGCTAAACTAAATTCAATGGACAAGTAATTTAAACAATCATAATATAAGATGGGTGTGGCTCACCAATAAGAGCCAAAGGAACAATAGGAATGGGAACAATCACTAGAAGTAGATCTATAGATAACTATTGAGATACTCTAATAATTTGGAGAACATTTGGTGGTTGTCTTGAAACCATTATTTCAAGATTAACAAATATTTAATACTTCCTCAATACAGCCATGGTCCCCACTTAATACCTAGTTAATACTTTAAATATTTGTATTTAATAAGAAGCATCTTGAATCATCAATAGGTTTTTGGTGACACTTTTGGCGACACCTATAGTCAATGTAAACATACAATTAATAGGAACATTTTTTGACCATTTATACAAAATAACAATAGCATATTAAAATTTTCAATACCTAAAAGAAACTTTAATGACTTAACAAGGGACCCCTATATAGGAATATACATGTGTTTGACTAAGTTACAAAAATACCAAAAACCTTTACTTTATGCCCATGTCATTGAAAATCCACGAAAGCACCCTCTTTCATGATTCTCACACTCCAATCAAAGATAATATCTCTATTGGTGTTCAAAATTGCATAGGAATACATGGTAGTCTAATGATGATATGATGGTTCAGCTCACAACCCACATGATATGAATAATTATCCCTCTCAACCTTTCTAATCTTGATGGAATTTTTTGTTCAATGTCTAGGACCCCCTCTTTCTCTTGTCTAATCTTCCCAAGCCTTCTTTCTTGCTTGTGTATACTTTCAGTCATCTAAAGTTGTAAGTTTATTCTTCAAATAGGTGACCCAAAGCACACCCCATCAAACCCCAAATTGTTCAAAAATTAAAATAAAATCATGAAATTTGAAAAATAAAATGTGGGTATATTCCCTATTTAGACATCTATCATTTGAAACTAACAACTATAATTTGACAATCATTTGGACATAAATATGACAAAAAATCAAACTTGGGTAGTAACAAGTGTTTCTCATTTTTCATATCTATGGGTCTACCTAAGGATCATTTGTAACCATAATTGGAATCCCCACATTGCTATCTCTCCATTGATTGTAACCTTGCTCAATGTTGTTTTCTATTTATCCTCCATTGCAAATGCTAATGAAATTCAAAATGAATCAAATTGGCATATAAGGTTTAGTTTTTATAATCTTTTGGTAGGTCATCCACTTAAAATAAAGCAACACAAGTATATCGTATTCCTTTCCATCATGGTACATCTAGTTGTCTCTGTTTTTTGCATAATTTCAGTTAATGTTTTAATTACTCGCACTTGAATTAGTTTTGATTTTTTATCTAATAGGATTCAATATATGATAAGATAAAATAAGAAAGGTAGTATCTTGGTAGTTATCTAAATGCTCAAATAAGGGATACATATTAGGGTTCATGGAGATAAGAGGAGGATCAATACACAAATCCAAGACTACATGAATCATTTTTGGGTTCCTCTCATCTAGTTCTAGAGGAGGTGTAGAAGGGTTTAAAATTTAGGGTTGGAAGTGGTATAAGGTAGGGAGGGAGAGGTGGAGATTGAGAAGAAAGTTTCAAATCAAGAGGTGATTGAATAAGAGGGAGATACTCAAGATCGATATTGGATAGTGATATACACAATCTCAAGTTGCAACACATCAATGACACTTGGGATCTTCGACAAGATGGTTATGTCTAGTGTGGGTCACTTTCATTCCTTTATCAAAGGGATAGGAGAAAGGGTAGAAACAACCATTGGATGCTAGGAAACCACAGGCGTATGAGGAGGAGGATGTGTTATGGGTTTCTTTCTTTGGACTATCAAAAGGGCAAGGGGGGATTGAAAGAATTTGTTGGAAAGTGAGAGATTGAAAGGGGAGGTCTATGTAGTAAGGGTGGATTTCCTTCAATAACCAAAGAGGTGGGGGTAGGAATAACCACCACCAAGTTAATGGCCATGAAACCACAAGAGGAATGAGAAGCATACCAATAAGGATTACTTTCCTCTAGCCACTAAAGAGGTAAGGTCTGAGGAACATACAAAATTCGTGAAGGCTAGAAAATTAAAGGGGGTGATGGGCCTGATTAATTACTAGTTTTCTCCTATTTAGTCCATATCTTTTAAACAATTTAAGCTATTTATTTCATATACATTCTTGAACTTATATACCTTTTTATATCTTTTATGCAATCTAAACCATACTTTGTTTTGTTGGATTGCATGGATGACATTGTTGGTGGACGGTGTGAACATGGTGGTATGGATCTTTTGTTTGTGTGTGCGGCCCGTGTGTTGTTTTGCCGAAACTATCTTCCGGGTGAACCGACACAGATGAGCCCACAAAGTTTCGGGAAGACATGCGGAAGTTTTCCGATATTGGTATTGTAACAAATGAGTAAATAGTGAGATTGAAATTTGATGGCATCAATAATTTAAACAAAACGATGGAAGGACATTAATGAAACTAACATGGCTTGTTTGCATGAGAACGTGTACATGTGGAATAGAACCGATTTTGATACTGGCGTGTGGCACGGTTATGTTGTGAGGCATACTCTCTATTTTGAAGGGGAGTGGACATCTATATTTATTTTCTATTTTTAGTCCTTGTTTGAATAAAGCACATCCCGAACCTATATAGTTGGATCAATGGTTGAGGAGAAAATCTAGATATCGGATATGTTTTGATAGATATAGTTTTGTTACACAAACAATACTTCTTTGTTAGTTTTTTATTATGCACTCATGAATAAGAAATTTGTGAAGATTCTTGTCAGATTGTAGAGTTCAATCATATAAAATAAAGATGTTTCAGTTTACTATTATGATTAGTTGTTTCAAGTAGCACATATTTGGTCTATCCTATGGGTACAACAACTTGAGAAAGGGCCACTCAAGGTACTGTTCACCCACCTCAATTTCTATTGTTAAATTAGATGTTTACATTACTACATTCATTTCAATAGATTCTTTATTACATGTATGTGAGTGATATATTGTCTCATGATTTATGTTTTGTAATGCATGATTGAGTCGTCCTCTAGAGTGAGTCAAGTAGTTAGAAGTAAGAGTTAGAGGTGTTAGTGAAATTGTAGAGTTCAAGTTTAGCAGGTAATCGTTATAGTGTTAAGTCGAAGGTACCCACAACATCAATAGAAGATTAAGTTATTTTCCCCTATTTTGCATTTTATGATTTATTTCCTTTTTCTAGACATCATTTTTTTCCTGCACATGTAAACCACCTATACTTGATGATATAGGTCGTTTAGAGTCTACAAAAGAACATATAGTGTCAACATCATCAAAAGCTTACAAAGCCTTGGTTGATAATTAAATGGAGTCTTTGCAAGTGTTTAGTGGACTATTTAGTTAGGAAACTCTCCTTTGAATTGTGTGTCTAACACCAAGTTGACTAAGCATTAGTGAGGCCTTACATTTTTGGCACCATTGCTGAGGATGGTGCTATATTTAGGATTCTCATGTGTAATTTCAAGCTTTCATAGTTAGAACTTTGATTTCAACATTAAGGTAATTAGGTTTTAGTTATCAATACAAAAATGATTTACTAACAATGTGCAGGAGTCATTGATCCAAAGAGTCACAACTATTATACGCAGAGGTAGTGAGATTCTTTGGGAATATTTCTCCTTTCAACACATGAAGCTTTAGAGGATACTAATGAAAATAGTGAACATAGCGAGGGTATTCTTGAAGAAGAATCTTCCCTAACATCAATATCCACATCAGATACAGAGGAGACTTCCCACACACATATCATCACCATGGGTGTTGCTACAGTGGAATACCCACCAAAGCATGCAACCTTTGATTTCCCCATTGCCAACTAGGAGAGAGCAACTGTACTAAAGAACATACCTGGGTGATCCCACAATAGTGGTTTACACTTTCTAGGGCATCTTGTTTTTTGCTGAAATCACATATTTTTAGAAAATATAATGATTTAAGCCTTGAAAATTTCCATTTAAAGGATTCCAATTGAAGAGGGTTTGATCAAACCCCCTTGGATAGAACCCCACTAGTTTTAAACAATACATATAATGGAGTCTCCTTTACAACTATCAAAATGTTAATAAAAAACCACTTTTGATTTACCTCTTGGGGGATCAAATTAATTCATTTAAAATTTATTTTTTGTAAGTATATAGTCCTTAGTATAAGCTTTCCAAAGAGTATAATTTTAAAAATATATTTAATTTGATATTATATTTATTTTTTATTTCTTATAACTGTAGGTTTTTCACCGAAAATCAAGCTTTGTTCTACACATGTGGGAAAATAGTAGATTACCAAAAGAAATTCTAGAAAATATTTGTTAGTGTATTTAAGTTTAACTTAGGTTAATCTCCTGGGTGGTTTTTTCCCGTGTGGGTAGTTTTCCCACCTGTCATATATTTTCTTGCCTTTATAAGGCACTATTGTACATTGCTTAATATATCGCATCTCAATTCTTTCTTTCTTTTGGTGAAATAGCATAGTGCTTCTCTCTATCTCATGAAGGTGATTTGTTGTAGATAGTGCTCCTAGGAGGTTGATGACACCAACATGGTATCAAATCCAACCACCCTGTTATCCTTCCTTCGAGAATTTTCATCAGAGGTTGTTTGACATTGTTTTCTTTTTTTTTGGCATTTAATTTTTTTTAAATTTCAAAATTTCCTTATTTGCCTTATTTCTAATAATTACAATTTCATGTTGCTAGTGAATGCAATTGAACATCACTGGTGAAATTTTTTCCCTTCTGTGAGGCATGTTTTTACTGTCATTAGAAGGCTTGATTCCTGTTTTGGAGGCAACAATTGGACATTTTGTGGTTGAGGCACATTTTCTTCCCAAAAGCTATAATTTTTAGTTTGAAAGGAGACCTGTATTGAATTTGTTTATTGGAGGCATCAAAAGGTGTTTTCCTTTTTTGTTGCACATTTGACCCATGATTTTCCATTGGAGGCGCATTGGAAGGGACCTGCGTTGGGAGTGATTGAGGCATTTTTTAGTCTGGAGAGGTACGTGGTGGATTTTTTGAGGCTCCTTATTAAGGCTATGAGTTAGTGTTGGCATGTTTTAGTATGGTGGTTGTGTTTTGTGAAGTTACAAGAAGTATTTCAAATCACTAGAGGCACAATTTCCCCATTGTATGTTGCAAATCTCATTTGCAGAAGTGAACTCCTTGCTAAGAGAGTCACACCTGTTGGCAGACACACATGAAGGAGAAGCAACATGATTTTTTTTGCAAAGAGAAGGTGCTCAATTTGTTGTTTGGACAAACATTTAAAAATAAAAACTTTATATTTTATAAGGTTTTCCCTAAATATTTAGGGTTCAACTTTGCTCGTGCAACCGAGTGGAGGTGGGTCCATTTGGAAGATTGCTAAAAGATTAATCCCATGTTGGCAATGTGAGTAGTTTTTTGTTCTTTAAATAGAGCTATAGTGCATTTGAATGGTGTGAGAAAATCGTACAAATTGAGAAGCAGTTGTTGAGTTGTAGAGACTTGTGCAAACATTTGGCTTTCCAGTGGTGTGAAAATTGACTACAAACAAACAACAAGGTGCATAATACTTTTTCCTCAATTGTCTAGATTTAGTCCTTTTAATTTCCTAAGTAATATTTTTTGGAGAAGTTGCTTAGTTGACATTTTTTTGGAGGCTTCAGTTTGGTATATTTTTTCCCTTTTGTTGCAATGGCTACTCCCAAGTCAATTGAATTGTTAACTCCCCATAACTACCACACCTATAAGATGAAAATTCTTAGGTTGCTTCAGTCTATGTGTCTATGGTCCACACTAAGTGATAACCAACCCACTCTTACTAGGGAATATGAAATATTTTCCCATAGAAATAAGTGTGATGAAGCTATGGGTTTGATAAAATTGAATGTTTCTGATAGTCTCCTTTTTCATATTGATGAGTGTGATACACCCAAGGAGATATGGGATAAGTTACATAACATATTTGGTCAAATCAGTGAATTATGTTTCTTGCAACTAGAGGCTAAATTAACCTCCCTTTCCTTTGATGCATTTCCCTCCATTAATGACTTTCTAGTCAAGTTCAAATCTCTAAGGTCACAATTGGCAGGATGTGGGAAGAGAAAAACTAATAAGGAGTCCATCTTTTTTTATTTTGTCTAAGCTAAGATGCCCATTTGTAGTCTTTTCTTCTACCTTCTACTCCACAATGGATGCTTTGGGCAACATATTCCAAATGCCTTCTTTTGAGACTTTCTATGACCGGTTGACAAGGGAACAAGCCAAACTTGTCAATTTAGAGGGGTTCTCCATGAATCGTGCATTGGTTGCACAAGAATCTAAGAGCAAAGAGAAGAAGAAATATAAACCTAAGACAAAGTCAAATGAGACTTCCACCTCTTCAAAAGAGGACAAGCCTAAGAAGGATAAATTCAGTTG
>VDFB02012168.1:0-10446 GCA_007258455.2 Sequoia sempervirens
TTCTGATTTGAAAATTTTTCTATGAGAGTTTTAGTTTGTAATGTCCATGACTGTGTATCTCATCACTATTATGGTACTTACATTTGATAAGTAATGTTGTTTTGGATGATGAAAAAAAGTAATAGTTGGTATGATTTTTCTATAGTCCATCAATAACTATATTGTGTGCTTCTAATATAAACTATGTATATTTTTAACTCGACATTTCAAAAAAAAATACTTATTTCACCATTATCACCGTATAGGAGATTATTCCTTTTGTATTAGATAGTTTCAAAGATAAGAACCTTCTATACATGCCATCATCAATTTGAACATGGCAAGGCTCCTAAATCATGTAACTGCCTTATATTATAAGAAATTTGAAACAACTTCAATACTTGATTTAGAAACACATGTCCTTATACAATATGTAGGAGGTGTATAATTCTCAGTGTTTTTCAAATACCGAGCTTTATGCGACACCTGAATTTTGTTCCATAGAGAAGCAAGGTATTTGAGAGCCTTTGTTATCAATCACAAGATACAATTTAAAAAGCCTTTGTTATCAATCACAAGATACAATTTAAAAACATAATTATTCTTTTATAGCACCATTTGAAAGTAACAATGCCAAAGTTTTATGTGAGGAATTTAGGTACACAAGTTATGAGGAAAATAAATGATTAGAGACAATTCCATTTCAAATAGATTTATCCATACTTTGGTTTCTATTGAATCTATCTTATTTATTTGATGAATATTTTAGTATCTAAAGTATTTTTACTCTATCATTTTTGTGTATCTTATTATTATAGCATTCCATGTAACTACACTTCTTTGAAGGATTTTCCCAATCAGATCATGTTCCTTGTTTTTATCTATTACTTGATAAAGATATCCATTTATAATACATTGTTTGGTGAAGGGTATAAGTACATCATAAAACCCTTAGTATTAAAATCACTTCATTACTATTATTTAATCTACGAATAGTAAGTGATTAGCTGTTTTTTTTTTGGTTAAATGGATTAATTACTAATCATTAAAAAATATTCTCCAATATTATTATATTCTTTTATTTGATGCCTCATTCATATGTTAAGTCTCTTAATTTAACGTTATATGTAATATTATATATGTGTTCACTTTTTAAGTCAAGGTTCTATCTTTTATATAAATGTTTTCATATAAAAATGGATAGTTTAGGAAGATTCATTCCATTGTTTGAGCATTTATCTAGATTCATGTTATAAAATATGAGATCTTGTCAACATTCTCACCTTTATGAATGATATAAAAGTGTCAAATCATATCTCAAATAATTGTTGGCTCTATTAACTTAGATATATGATGAGTCAACCAAATATGTAAGAAGATGAAATTGTCTAAAAATATTAAATAAGTGAATTATTTAGTAGCCTAATATTCTATCTTCCTTTAATATTATTAATTTTATATGATGATCTTTGTATTGTTTGAATTAATCCATAACTATAATTTATTGATTCATCTATTTAAGTTATTCTCATCAATTTTATAGTCATTTTCATCCTAGATAATACTTGGTTACCACATTTTTTTGAGTGGATACCACCTTGCATTAGTGTTATCATTTTGATAGTTAAATTATCATATCTATGTAGTTTTTTAATTGCATGATTATCAATAATTTATTTTAGTTATCAAATTGATGTTTAAATAGAATGGACTCATTTTCTATTTGATATTAATTAAGTATTCTAAATGAGTGATTTATTTAAACAATAGTTTTATATATTCTTTTGATAAATTAGCAAATGGGTATTCATTAAGTTTAACATAAAAAACTATGGAGTGGAGTGATATGTTGGAATTTGAATGATTGATACAAATATCTATACCTTGACTACTATATAGGATTTTATGTTTAGAAAATTAGAATTGGTCTTAACATTCCATTAACCTAAGTGTAAGTCAATCCTTGGAAATGATGAGAAATTTGGAAAATATAATATTGAGATTTAAAACTAATATTTGTGAGCATGGAAGATTAAAAATGAGATAGTGAAACTCAAGGAAGACAAGTGTCAATATCTTCAATTAATATATCATTCGGGATGTAAAATCAATCCAGGACCACATATGAAGTATACTTAAACCTAACACATAGGGTGAATAGCATCTAAAAGGTACTTATTTATCCATTTATCATCTAATATGATTCAATGAAGTGGTTGTTGTACATCCTATGTTTTTCTTCTTTCACTTGATTTTAAATATTGTGCATTATCTCATTATTCTGTTGATTATTGTTACAACCATTAGGTTAAAGAGAATGTTGAAAACTTAAGAGATTCTATGTGAATATATTATCTTTTATTTGTCATCCCACATAGTAAATGAGTAGATTGAGGGTACTTATGACTTGTAATTCTAAATGAAGAATAATTGTAATTACTAGTTATGATATTATTGTTTTGGGTTCTTTGTATTAGGAAGATATTTTATTTAAGTTAGATATTATATGGTTTACAAAATCGTTATCTTTGAAATATCATACAATTAACCAAGGTTAGTGATAAGTCTTCTTGGGAAATTCTTGTATGTCAATATCAACCAACTGCATATATATTTTTAGATTACTTTAACTAGATAGTTAGTTATTAATGGAAAAAATACAAAGGAATTATTGATCTAAATATGATATGAATTACTCAGGACTCTACATTTGTGTAGGCCATTTATTTAGCAGAAAGATGAGTACATAATGTTCTTGTTGATCAATTATTTTTCTAGCAGATAAATATATCATTTGAATTAATATAGTTATTGTGGGATTTTTCATGTTGGTTAGCTATCAAGATATTGTGCATAGTTAGAAAGTGGTCTATAATTTATAGTAATAGGTCTCTTAATTAGTAAAAAATACCAAACATTGGTTTTTGACAAAAAAAATGGATACACCAAAAAAATAAATTAAAGGTGAAAGCCTTAACATAGTCAAAATGTGAAAAAAATACATGGTTAGATAGCTAAGAGAGAGCTTAACATCACCTAGGTGTTTTTTACTTGACCTTGAAACACATGCAAACCTAATAGGGAACACACTCGAGATTATGTGAATTTTTATAAAATCTAAAAAAACACATTTTTGGGCATTGGAAAGCCAGTCCAAGCCTTTAGGTTGGAAATCCAAGGAAAATCCAAGCCAAAGGCTTGAAAATTCCCAAAGAAAGAAAAAGCACAAGAACATTATGAAACGATCACATTATACCTTGTTTTAAATTTCTCTCTATATGTTTGTTGTTTGTATGTGAAGGGCACACAATCTACTAAGAAGGGGGTGAATCAGTAGATCAGAACAATTTTAGAAACCTTAACTTTTACAACTATTATATAGATTTTCAACATGAAGATCAATAAACCACACAAGCAATTATTCAGAGCACAATAAAAGATAACACACAACACCAAATGTACATAGAAACTCAAGATGGGAAAAACCAGAGTGAGAAATATCACGAGAAGGAATATAATGAGAGAATTTACAATGTGATGTAGACACCAACCTATCGAAGACACCAATCCCCAAATGAATTTGTAGGAACCAACCTACTAGAGACAAAAATCCACACTGAAAAGAGACACCAATCCCTACCAGAACAATACAATAAGTAGAACACCAGTCCTATTGGATTACAAAAATAATGGTGGATTTGAAATATAGCTCTAATATGCACTAGAGACATAGTTGACACTCTCCCATATTGAGAATGACCTGATACTGGTTCTCCCTCTTTTCTTCACACTTCTATAATTACAACCAAAACATGTAACCCATTCACTTACATACCTTCCATTTGTTACACTTACAATGCATCTGAACATTTAAAATATATACATGAAACTACATTAACACTCTTCCATGTCAGCTAGGGATCCACACATAAACCAAACAACATAAGGTGAATCTAAATTCAAATTACATGAAACATGTAATTCAATGGTCCAAACAAAAATTTATTTTTTCCAAAAGAACTTGACGCCTTGCACCACCATAGGAACCTTAAACAGGCTCTATCCTCACTCCACACACAAGATTTGAATTTTGTACACTACTAGCCGTTATCACACACACCTTAAACTTTGAATAGCTTGATAGACCTTTTGACACTTCAAACTTCTTGCACATTGAGCCTCACCTCCAAAAACTTAGGAAATTTATAGAACTAGTGTAGACAAACTTTCCTTCTAAACCGAAGAGAAATACTGTATTTCTAAAAGATATTCCAACCATATTTAGAAATCTCTCTACCCAAACGATGTCCTTTTGGACCACCATGCTCATACTGAATGCATACTTGACATGGTATAATAAATACACTAACTATTTGTAGGCAGTCACACCTCAACACAACTTGATCCATGTTACTTGATATAGGATATGATCGAATAGAAAATCTACACACTGATAAACAACATGCTTTCAGAACCTTAAGTCAAATGACAATTCTAGTACTCCTATAATATCTTTCATCTTTGATAACCTTCACATTTGAAATCCTTGACACCCTTTGATAACCACTGTTAGCAATAATTAGTTTGACATCAATTTAACATCAATGACAACCTATGTTCAACAATATCCCCCTTTGTCATTGATGGCTGTTGATGTGAATAAATGTCTTGTATCTAGTTATTTCACTTACTAGGGACTTAGGGGACATATTCACATGTTAAGTTTACTTAGGTTCTAAGATTCTTTCTAGAAGGTGTTAGTTGTAATTAGTTGTTATCTTATCTTTTGAAAACTAACACATGTGACCTAGGTAGTTGTGTCAAGTTGTCTCATGTCATAAGATTAAGAAACTTGTCATAATATTATGACATCTTGTATCTCACCTTGGTTATATAACCAAGGGGTCTCTACAACATTGTACATTGATTATTTTTGCATTCATTGATAGGGATACAATTTATTCTTGTCACATTGATCTTCTGAGTATTTTGTGCTTTCCATAGGCCTTTAGATCTTGGGTGGCTATCTCCATAGCCAAATATTACATGGTATTAGAGCAAGTTGAGTGCCTTTGGTTAGTCTTTTGGGAGATATTGAGTGCAATCTTGTATTTTCTTGAAGCATTGAGTATGCTCTTCTCTTGCATCTTTGGATGATCTGGAGAATCAAAAAGGTGTGATAGAAATACCAAATTTTGGGGGGTTCCTTTTTTTGGCTTTGTATTGCAGGTGCATTTTGGGAGCTTATTGCATTAGATCTGAGCTCACCATTGTGTCCGGAGTGTTTGAGAAAGTCATATTTTCCTTTTGTTTCATTATAGTTGGACATTGGAGGCCAAATCTGCAAGGGTTTGAAGATTGAAGGTGGTTGTCAGATCCAGGAGGTAGCTACCACTTTAGAGCATTTTCAGACAAAAAGGACATTGCCATTATGCTTAGAAGGGCCAAAAACCCCAAGATCGACTGCCAAATCATCAAATTTGGACAAAATTGTCCATTGATACAATTTTTTTTTGTAAAAAAAATAAAAAATATATGATATTCGTAGATTGTAAATTTAAAAAATAAAATAAAAATCAAATAATTTTTTTTGTGGATTTAATCCGTTGTACCTTGCTTGCGCAAGGTATTGACAACAGGTCCACATAGGTTGCGCCACTTGGTGCCATTTTACTAGTGCCCTCCACATACATTAGCACTGACTACATTGTCCCATATCACCTACGAGTCATTTCAAGATACTGGCATCCAAGGAATATAGATTTCGTTGACCAATCAAACTCAGAATATTCTGATTCAAAGGGCGACGACAACTGCGACGTCCATTTGGGTGTCAAATTTAGGCTTGTGTAGGCACACGACAACCATTTTATCATCAAATTTAGCATCGGGTTTCGCTGACATTAGTGGGTTCATTTGAAATTTCTACCCCCATCTTCGTTTGCTTTTTCAATTTTGAAGCTGATTTTCAAATGCTCATAACTTGTGCTCAGGACCTCCAATTTGTGAATTTTTTTTGATTTGGGATAAATTTTTGCACTCTATGCACTAGTGTAGATGGTTTTTGATTTTGATGCATATATTTTTCAGAAAATTCAATTTGTCATAGGTGTTGCTGAGTTGTCACCATTTTTGGAATTTTTAGGGCTCTGTTTAGGCTCTTATGGACTCCTTTTCAAGTGAATTTTTTTTAGAAGTGCATATTTTTTTTGAGAACTTCATAGTGGTGCTATTAATTTGTATTCATTGTGAGCATAAATTGTACTTTTAGAATATAGCCTTATTTGGCTCTTTTTGGAATTTGTATTGCATAGATCACAGTTTGATCTTTTGCATGTTGATCACAATCTGATCTGGCCTTATTGTGGCAATTGTAAGTATTGAAATCATAATTCCACTCAACTATTTCTTGCAAGTGAAAGTTGTAATCATATTGAGTATAAAGTGCCAAATCATTTGCTTGGGGGGGTTCTTTGATTGAGGGAATTTGGGGGGGTTGTGTTGTGTGATTGTGCTTTGATTTCTCTCTTGTGCTCTTCATATTTCAGCCATGGGTCATCCTAAGTTTCCTTTTTTAACTCCACACAACTATGCAACATGGAAAATAAATGCATGGAGTAAACTAATGGAAAAAGGATTAATTCACTACATTGATGGATTTGTTCTAGAACCAACTGATCCAAATTTAAAAAGTGAGTGGCTCATTAAAAGTACTATGGATCTTGGAACACTTAGGAAATATGTTTCTCTTGATCTTATCCTTCACATTGATAAGTGTAAATCAGCTAAAGAAGCTTGGGATAAACTTGCTCAATTGTATGGTAGAATTGATGAGATTAGGTGATACAAACTTGATAATGATCTCTCTAATCTAGATACAAATAATTTTGATACAATCCAATACTATGTAACAAAGGCTAGTGAACTAAGAGCACAACTCAAAGATTGTGGTATTGATAAGAAGGATGCATAGTTGGTCTTCAATTTGTTGGACAAGCTTCCTTCAAAATATGCAAATTTAGTTTTTAGTTTTTAGACTCATCGGTTGACTATGGGAAGTGCCTATACTACACCTTCATTTGATTCATTTACATAGATGTTGGTTCTTGAACAATCAAAGTTGATCACTATAGGTATTCTCAAGTCATCCAAGTCAAAGCTTTGGTAGTAGGACATGGGTTAGGATCTAATAAAAACAAAAGCAATCAAAGAATAAGTTACATAAATATTGAGAACAATCCTCTTCTCCTCATCATTTTCCAAGAAGGGGAATTCAAAAAAGAAGGAGAAATCGACTTGTGCATATTGCAAGAGAGTTGGTCATGATGAGCATCATTGTCATGCTAAGAAAGTTGATGAATCAAGACTAGTCTCCTCAAGAAGAATAACATCAATTTGCACATTCCTACAAAAAGGAAGCATCTCCTTCCACTTATTCATAATCAAAGAAAGGAAAAGGATAGGGACTTGTTGCAGCCATAGGATCATCACATCAATGGATACTTGACTCGGGTGCTACACATCACATCGGTTCTGACAGAGGAAAAATTTCTTCATTAGAGCCTTGTACAGTACCACACATTCTTATAGGTGATGACACTAAGGTGCAAGTTATTAGAAAAGGTTCGACTGACATGGATGATGGATCCTTTGATAATTTTCTTTGTGTTCCAACCTTCTTTTAGTCTACCAAATCACTCATCTTGGGAATGGGAAGAAAGTTGAGTTTTCTCCAGACATAGTTGTGGTCAAATATTTTGAGGATAATGCCTTGGTTGCAGTGGGAAAGGCCAATCATGAGACTCGACTATATCAATTTTCTCACTTTGTGCCACATTCTCCTTCTACAACATTGCTCACTCATTCAAATTCAATGAGTAAGTTATGGCATGAGTGGTTTGGACATCTTAACTACTGCTATCTTCAGTAGCTTAGCTCATAGGATATGGTCATAGGTCTCCCTCACATTAGCTTTTCAAATGGTGTATGTCTAGGTTGTGTTATGGGTAAGCATCCAGAAGAGAAGTTTGATAAAGGGAAGTCTTGGAGAGCTTTAAAAGTTCTTCAATTGGTTCACAGTGATCTAACAGGCCCATTTCTAGTTTTTTCCTTTAGCAAGGCTCGCTATGCACTCACCTTTATTGATGACTACTCCAGATTCACTTGGGTCTACTTCACCAAAATAATGAAGTCTTTAAAAATTTTCAAACCTTCAAGGCTCATGTTGAAAAGCAATCTGGAAAGTATATCAAGATTCTTTGTACTGACAATGGTCGAGAATATGTGAACCACAACCTTGTGCAATTCTATACTCTTGAAGGGATTGATCTTCAAAATTTAGTTGCATACACACCGCAATAGAATGGTGTTGCTGAAAGAAAAAAAGGACCCTCAAGGAAATGACTAACTGCATGATTCATGCTCATTCTCTTGGTCCATAATTTTGGGCTAAAGCCATTAATTTTACTACACACATTCAAAATTGGGTTCGCCACAAGGTATTGAAATGCATGATCCTTTTGAGGCTTGGTGTGGTAGGAAACCAATTGTGTGGAATTTTAGAGTTTTTGGCTCTCCAGCTTGGGTACACATTCCTCCAAAGAAGTGCAAGGATTTGAAACCTCAAAGCAGGACTTGCATCTTTGTTGGATATTCAGATGGTGTGAAAGGGTTTAGACTCTTGGATCTAGAGACACATGAGCTTTTCATTGAGAGGAGTGCTCAATTTGAGGAAATATCTTCTAGCTTGACATTTGATCCTCCTCATCCTACCTCCGCAATGGACTCAGATGATAGTGACTATATAGGGTGAAAATAGGATCCACCCTAATGTGTGGGAAAAAGATATGGATCAGTTATTTTTCAAGGCCCTAAACACCTCAAATTATGCAAAATATGATGCTAATAACAACCAAAAATACAACCTAACTTTTATAGCAACTATGGGGGATGTTTTAGAGCATAAAAAGCTGTGTACCTAGCCATAAAGTTGCTATTTTTGAGCTATGGAGGACTCATTCGCCTTCAATGGTGAATGGGTCCTTTAGGGTTTCAAAAAATTGATTTCAAGATCTTGTACCTTGATGTTTACACTATTGAAATCCCAATTATCAAGTTCTGGAAGATTGTAGTTAATTCTGTAGAGCTCTTTCCATGATCTTGCACTTTGAGTGACAACTTTTGTAACTTTACAACTTTGCTCGAAATCTTGCTCAACTTGATCTTCAACCTGTAAATCTACAATCACACACTGAAGGGTAGAAAAAAATGTTGATTTGTTAGTGAATGGGGGTTTTCCTCAGCCAAACCCCTTGTAGGCAATTAAACCAAATGAAGAAATAAGATAATGAAGCATGAACATGAAATGATGCAATTAGAACCTTGACATGATGATATGATCTTTGAATTGCTGCAATAAACACTTGACTTCTGCCTTGAAAATGCCTTGAAAATGCTTTTGAAGTGCTCTATAATGCTCTTGTAAAGTATTAGGATGCTCTCTTGAAAATCTTAGGTGAAACTATGTGAATTAACCCTTTATTTATACTAAATTAGGAGATTAACACCAAAATTCAAAGAACTAAGGCCGACACCAGATCTAGAAAGAAAGATAATTAAATTCCCATCAGAATGAAATTCAAAAGGGTCTTATTGAGGGAGAACCCATTCACCACCAAAGGCGAATGGGTCTTGGCTAAGTTTCCAGGACCAAGCTTTGGGGAGTTGAAAGGGGACCAAAAACCCATTCCAGATCAACTAAGAAAGGGGGGTCCTGTTAAGGGAGGATCCATTTTCCATCAAGGGTGAATGGGGTCCTAGCTCAACTTACCAGGACCAAAATTTTCCCTATGAAATAATTTGATATTTAATTTATGATTGTTGGGAAAGATCCATAGGAGGTGTCAAAATTAAGGCCTAAAAAGGGGGTTAATAAATCCAATTAACCACAATGAATTAAGACCACCTAAATAAGTGTGAAAGTGATTTAAAACACTTTACAACACCTAAACAAGGTAAAAATTATGTATTTTTTTATTGAAAGGGGGGCCATTAGGATTAATTAAGCAAATACATCCTAGAAAAGTATGAAAGTGTGTTACAACACTTTATAACACCTTTGCAAAGGATAAATTAAGACATGATTTAGTTAAATAAAGGTCCTAGAATAGTGTGAATGTGCACAAGACATTACAACACCACTCCAAGACACCATTAATTCAAATTTAATGTCAATTATCAAGCAAGCAAGGAAGAGGATACTTTTTTCGTTACTACAGTGACTTAGATGATTCTACCTCACCTCCGACTCGCAGGGTTGCACCTTCGCAAGGTTCTCATTTTGAGGTTTAGGATTCATGTCCTTCATCCCCATCATCTTCACGACCTTGTTGGGACCGACAGACTCTTGAGTCGACAAGAAATCTTGTTAGGGATCCTTCAGACACTCGAAGGACTCAGTCACAACAT